>JAAAKG020030004.1:0-19670 GCA_010014905.2 Druon quercuslanigerum
TTTTTATGGACTTACGCTTGTTTTTTTCATTGAAACATGTACTTTCAAAGTATGACAACTTGAATGTAATAAAATTATTGCTCCATACTTTCAAAAGAATTTGATTTTTCCGGAATTTTTCGCGAAAAAAGGTATATAACCCCTTAAGGCGGGAAACGTCACAGAGCTTTGGGTGGTAAGGTAGGATGCCGACGACGCGAAGTCCACAAACTGGCGCCAGAGGGCAACAGTTACTGGACGTTGCTCGCAGTCAGGCTCGATCAACCCCTCACTGCCTCTCCTGCCCCGCGCCTAAGTTCTGAAAATTCGCTATTTCTCACTACAGGAGTCGACCGAGTCTGGTTGCAGTGACAGTAGCGATGAGGAAAGGTCCGATCAGTCGACCAGGGAGGAAGTGTTAGCGAGAAAAGATTCAGAGGCGTGCGAACAACGCGGAAGGCCCTCAAACCTACAGCGTCTGAAAAATCTAGGCAGTGCAGCGTCGAATATGAGTCTGGATGAATTGCAAAAAAAGTCAAACGCGACTAGCAGTGAAGGGGAGATTAAGAGAAAAAGAGAGGCAAGGGACGATGTGTTAGACAGGTACGAAGATAGCAAGAAAGTGAAAATAAAAAGGAAAACACCAGAAAGAGATGGCGGTGATGGGGGGATTTTTAAAAAATTAGAAGCTCTCATAGAGCATTTTTTGGGGTCAACTTTAATTTTTTCAACTGCAAACTTCAGTATAAACTAAAGTTTTTAGTTGAAAAAATGTATTTTTTAAACAAATTTCTTAGGTTGAAAATTTAACAATCAAAAATTCATTTTTTATTTGTTAAAAAATAATTTTTTCTAAAAATATTACTAAGACATGCAGCATTAAATTTTAAACATTTTAGGCCCTGCAATCTTGTATCCTATATCTATTTACATAAAATCAAATATATTTTCCTTTTCGCAATAAGTTTAATTCTAATTCTTCTAAGGTAACTCGGGATCTAGAAACCTGAATAAATTTGAGGAGCAGCTTAAGGCTACAGCTATAGATTGTCATTCGTGAAGTCGGGAGAGGTCGGGTTCCTGCTCGTGCATTTTCGGCTTTACACGAGGCCTAATGATTCTAAGGTAATTCGGGATTTTAAAACTGACATAAATTTGAGGAGTAGCTAGATGTCGGGAGTAGGTGATGTCGGCAGTGATTCCAGATCTGAAACCGCGTTCACTCCAATCCTCTGACAGGTCTATGTCCGTGTGAAAAGAGTAGAAGACGATACACATGACTGGGTTGTGCGCGCAACAGATTTCTCCTTTTCTGAATCTGAAAAGTCGAAGGTGCGCGATTGCCGGTTGGAAAACTTCGGCGGTCGTATATCGATAATCGCAGGGGACGCGGGAAAAATTTAAATCTGTATATTGTACAATGCCGCTTAAATATATTATATCACCTACATGTAAGTTCAAGGTTGGTTAGAGACATGTCAATTAAAGCCTTATACCCTTATTAATCAGTAGTTGGTCATTACTGACCACATACATAAATCTTTTATTTTACGCAGAGTGAAAGGGACATTTTTGTGTAAAACAAAACTAAAACTAAACAACACAACTTAAAAGCGGATTATTTTGAAAAAAATCTTAGAAATATTATGTTTTATATATAAGAAATATATTGGCTCGGTGGAAAAAGCCTGAAAGGCATAAAAACCACCGAAAAGGGCCTATAAAAAAAATTTGAGAATGAAAAAATAAAAAGTAGTGTCCCTAGCCTCTAAAAAACTAAAAATATATCTAATACAGTTATTAATAAATTATATATATATAATGACATACACAATAAAATAATAATATATATAAAAAAATTATAAATAAAAACCAAAATCGGGGTGCTTTCTGAACGTGAGTCCCCTCGCCTCTCACAAACGAACAATATAACACAGATAGATTTATAATATAAATATTTCCCTTTTTCTTTTTAATTACGATATCACATACCAAAGAAATACTTGAACAATTTTTTGAAAACTTACGTTATCATTTTATCAGCTTTTAAAATTCAAATATTCACAACATTGTCAAACATTTTTCTCCGTGAGATCGGTTACATACGTGTAATCTTATTTTCTTTAAAAGACAACATATAATTCAAGCTAAAGAATTTCCACCCTATGGAAACAATTATAATATTAAAATTAATAATATATATATATATATATATATAATAGTATTAATATTAATATTCTACACCTGAAAAATATAACCTCAAATTCGAAGCATCGAAACCTGGAAACATTAAAATCCCAACTTCTTGATTTTATTTCAAAGTGGATCAATTCAAGGGTTTATTAGGGGGAGAGAAAAATAAGAGCAAAGGGGAAAAAGAGAAGGATAGACTAAGGAGAAACGGAGGAAGGGAACAAAATAACAAGAGAAGAAGTGAATGAGGCAATATATAGGTTAAAAAGAAACAAGGCGACAGGGGAAGATGGGATGGAGAACGAAGCGATGCAGTAATGAGGATAAGTAGTTAGGGATGGGATGTGGAAGATCTGCAACAAGATCTGGAAAGGAGAAGGGTGACCGGAAGAGTAGATGACAGGACTTGTGGTACCGCATGTCAAGAAAGGGAAAGAAAGCAAGGTAGAAGGATACAGAGGGTTCACTCTCATGTCATTCGGCTATAAAATATATACAGAAATCTTAAGAAAAAGGTTGGAGAGTTATGTAGATCAAAAAGAAAGTATCTCACACAATCAGACGGGATTTAGAATAGGGATGGGAACTATAGACAACATGTACGTACTTAAATATTTAGTTAACAGAGGGGTGTAGAGGAAAAGTTGGTGGAGAGGATAAAAGAAATTTTTACTGAAACCAGCCTCAGGGTGAAGATAGGAAAGAAAAAAGGGCAGGTTTTCTGGACAGGAAAAGGTCTAAGACAAGGCTGTCCGTCGAAATTAGCTTGCAGTCAGGCGGCCAAATGTAAGGTGGCGATTCTGAATTCGTCAATCAAAAAATTGAAGCGCCGGAAATTTAAATTAATATAATGCAGATGATTTACTTAGATTGCGCATGCACAGAGCTTAGTGAGGTATATCACTGATATGTTCTTCCACTATTTGCATTGGATGTCACAGTTTCCTGAAATGATAAGTATTCAGTGTTGTTTGAATACCATCAGCCCCTTTTTGTCTAACTTACACGATAGAAATAGGTCCAATTGACTTCAGATTTCGCGACTCAGTGTAAGGAATCTCGGCGTAGTACTAGGAGAAACTCCACTTAAGATTATACTATTTTACTTTAAATCATTCGCGTGATTTTTTACCCGTCGGTCAAGTGAAAAGCAAAGTAATATGGCGGCGCGCGAGAAATCCCGGTAAGGTTCACGCCACGCTCGTGTCCACACTAACCAAAAAAAAAATTGAATTTTAAGTATGTTTCGTTCATGTTATATTTTTGTTTTATTCTTGTTTTATTCGCGTTATCACAAGGAATACTATGAAATAAGACGGAAAGAAACCATTTGCTGTATTGAAATATCCATAATTAGGGCATACACACCTAGGAAGCGTGTGGATACCATTACCGTACTCAAAGTCACGATACCGTTCTAGGGTTAAGGTAGTTCTCGTGCGAAAGTCACATATCCTGAAAAAATAGTTATTATATGATTCTAAGAACCATAATATTATAATTGATGTTCTTCCAAATAAAAAACATTATTTTCTACGACAAATTTTAAAGTTCCCAAAAATAAACATTAATTTTAACTTCAGTTAAATAAATTGTTTGTTCTTATGAATCAGATAAATACAGCTGATCAGTGAGTCAATTCATTCCCCTGTCCACATTACGAAAGTTAACTAGTACGTTAACAATTCAGAAGTGGGATAGGACAGGTTTGATCAGGATTTAACTGGATTCAAAGAGCTTGTGATGTTGTACAGTGGAAGTTTTGAGTTTTGTGAGATTTTTGGCAAATGCAAGCAGTGAGTACCTCCATGAGACAAGGGAACTCATGAGTGAAGAGAAACAGGACGAGTTTGATAGCTTTGTAGAGAACGACTTGGGGAATTCGGTGTGAAAAAACAAAATGGCGGAGAGCTTAGTGTCGGCCTTGGCCGAGGTTGAACGTCAGAAAAAAAAACAAGGAGAACGTCGGCAATTTCAACGACAAATTGATAAATGCAAAGCCAAATGCTACGATTACAGACAAACATGCCAAATCAAGCTGCTGGGCCTTAAAATTCGCACAATGGTGCATCAGCGCACACAGCACAAGCGCTTAACTCGATTAGCGAAGTTATGAGACAGCAGTCGGAAGTTTTCGTTCGAATTCAAAACAGCTTCACGGATGGAGGACGCACGAAAGTGTTCAAGACTAAAAAAAGACAAAATTTGTTTGTGCAATGGATTAGACTTTACAGTCAAGGAAATCAGCGACGAAGTCGCAGCTGGATTATGGTCACATGATCTTTCCGAGTATCTACTTGGCAAAAACTACAAAACTACCGATGTAATGATGCAATATGTGGTGAAAATTAAGAAAATCTACGATAATCCTTCTACTTGCTTCCTCAGTTCTTTTACCTCTTTTTCCTATCTTTAATCTTTTACCCTCAGGTCCTCCCTCATATCTTCAATCTGCTCCATCGCCTCCATTTTTATGTGTGTGGGGGGGGGGGCGGTAACCTTCGTATCCGTACGCTCTTTTTAAAGGGATTCTCTAGCGCGTTTATTCTACGGACTATCTTTGCTGTCTCTTTTTCTCTTCAAGAGATCCTCCCCTCACTCGCGCTAGACGCTCTCTTCCTTGCACTGGCGTTTCCTTCGTTAAGATCTTTCCCTCTCCCTGATGCGCCACTCGACAGCGGACCACGCCCAGCTGGCCGTCGTGGCCTGCTGAAATTTCGTCCCCTTCGAGTTCACTACATGCACTGCCAGTACTCTCGCTGCCCACCTCCCGCTCTTCCGTCGGTAACTGTGACTTATCCATGCAAAGAAGTACCTACTGCAGCCAACAGATGTCTCTCAAGGCCGTTTTTGCTTACCGCCCCAAATTTTACTTTTTTTAGCACTATTTCCTCCCTCACAGCCCCTACAGACACCCTTTACTCTCCCCTAACATCCCCCGCACTATTAGAACTACCCTTGTCCACAATGAAGAACGAAACTCCTGACCACAAAACTACCCCGCTCCCTTGCCAACCTAACCTCACTTTCACCAATTAGCTAAATGCCACCTAACAACTACAATGAAAATTAGTTTTTATACCCCAATTCACCCCTCACAACTCTACTCAGCTTTTATCCTTCCATCCTCACACTCTACTCACACCTTCCAGACAAAAGCCGCAAAAACTTCTCACCACCTGTCACTGCACACTCTCTCCTACCGCCATCAACATGCAATTCCTAATATACAATATACTTAATTTGAATTTTACTATAATAAATAAAAAATTGTATTTATTATAGTAAAATTATATAGCTGAAAAAATCTTTAAAACACAAGATTTTAGGATTTATTATTTTAGTTAAATTCATCTCTGGTTGAGATAAATGATTTTTAACTAAAAATAATTCTCGTTTGGCTAAAACTCTATCACTTTAGTATGACATTTATGAAACTAATTTTTTTAACTGAAAATTCCACTTTTCCATTTTTGGTTGAAAATATATCTTTTCAAGTATAATATTCTTCTCGGAAATTGGGCAAAAATTCATATATTCTGTTGAAAGTTCCAAATTTAAATTTCCCAGAGATAAATTTGCTACAAAATTCCACAGATTAATTAGCAGCACACGAATTTTCTACAAATTTCAACACTCCAATTTTTAACAGTTAAGTTTTAAACAAAATTCAGCAGTTGAGTTGTCAACAGACGAATTTTCTACCAAATAAACTTATGCGTTTTCAACTATTCTACGCAAATTCCATTATGTTAGCTAGCAGGGTCAAAAACATAAACTAAAATGTGCTATAACTTATTCTAATTTTAATATTTTTATTGTGAGTTACATGTCGTTGGAATCGCAAAAAACGTAGATTTTGAATATAATATTTTTAATTTTGCTGATTGCAAAATTATAACATTTTTATGTTTGGCATTTTATTCCTCAGTAGGACAAAGGGCCCTTTTGACACTTATCTTTTTGCCGACTTTTTGGAATTTGACCTTTTACAATGATCAGCTAACGTCATAATTGGTTTCCCGCAAAAGAAATGACAAAATTCCTTCCTTAAACTAGCAAATTTTTGTACAAAAAAATTGAAAAAAATAAAAAAAGATTTTTTGGAAACCACACCTTTTAAATTGACCCCATAACTTTGAATACTTTTTGCTTATACCAGAAACTAGAAAGAAATGCATCATTTCCCAAAAAACATAATTTTTTGAACTTTCAAGTGTAGAACCTGATTTTAAATAGATTTGATGTGAGGATAACACCTACGCTAAATTTGTAATTTCGGTGCGAGTGTTCTCATTAAGGGTTTATTTTCAAGACTTTTACCTAAAATTTAGTGAACCCCGAAAAAGCTTAAATTTCGGATATACTTTAGAAGAAATTTTGAAATGTCTCATTTTTTGGGGGTAAATTTTCAGTGTTAGGGTTTGATTTAAAAATGTTGTAATGTGTCTGAAGAGCCCAACATGAAACCAAAACTTTGTCATACTTACTTTCACATCAAGTGCATACTATCCTCCTGAGGGTAGTTATTCAGTGACAGAGGTTGGTTTTCGAACATTCTTCTTGATGTATCTTAAAAGTAATAATTAAGCACCAAGTTATGTGATATTGACAACTGAAATTTTTGCAGTGTTTCATGTGGTTTACGGTGTGTTCATGCCAGCTTAACGTTCGGCCATAGAAAGCCAAATGATTTTTCCAAAAAATTAAAAAACTCAAACTTTTTTAATGTGATATAAAATTAGCACAAAATTGGCACTAAATTATGCAATATTAAAAAATGATAATTTTCAATTGTCATGTTTGGCCGTGCCAGCTTAACGTTCCGCTGAAGGAAACCAGTAGTTTTTTCCGAAAAATTAAGAAGTACAAGATTTTCAAATGATGTACAAAATTAGCACAAAATTAAAATGAGGAAAAAATGAGGATTTTCCATTATTCCATGGGTGGTCGAGCCAGCAGGACCACCGGTTTTTTCAAAAAATTAAAAAGCACAACATTTCTTAATGTGGTACAAAATTAGCACAAAATTAGCACAAAATTTTGCAATATTCAAAAACTTAATATGGTAAAGTGGTCGCGCTGACTTGACAGACCTGAAAAGATAGCCCATGTTGATACTTTCTCCCGGGCACCAGTTGATAGCGAATCACCAGCGAGTTTCGAGGTGTTAAGTGTACAAACTTAACTTAAACTTAACTCTCGTTTTCAGCAATCGGGTCCGAAGGTTTTAGAGACAGTTAACATTTAAAAAACGAAAGAGTCAGAAAGACATAAAGTTGAATGAACTAGAGTCAGAAACGGATACCATGCGTAAGTCATTGGTAATTCGTTATCATGATCTGAGCAGCCACTATGGCTTAGATAAAACGGTAGAGAGAATATGCAATTGCTTTTCTTTCCGAAAATAAGACGTTATGCACGCATGCCGATCAAAAATTGTTTAGAGTGTATTCTAGCTAAACACAAAGCAGGGCCACAGGAAGGCAAACTACATCCAATCGCTTCATGTCGTAGGCTTTTCGAAATCCTTCATGTCAATCATCTCGGACCTTTTCCGAATACTGCGCGCAAAAATACGCCTGTGAAATCAGTATAAGCGAAAGTTAATGTCAAAAATATTGATGTTTTCATACAACGATTCGGAGCACCAGGACGTTTAATATCAGATCGTATCAAACATACTCTTCATTCCAGCGGACATCCATGTGCAAATGTGTTGATCGAACGTGTAAATAAAATACTTCTGCCTACAAAGAAAATTTCTGCAAGTGAAAAGGGAGAAGAAAAAAGATCGAGAGTTGAAGAAAATCAAACATAATATCAATTAAAGTGTTTGCGAAGGAACTGGTAAGACAACGTATGACTTGTTGCTAGGGTACTTAACCCGTTTTGATGATACTCAGTTGGGCGTAGTAACAGGCAAAAGCCAAGTGTAACTCAGCAGCAAATAAGAAAGCAAATTGAAATCGAACAAGCAGAGTATAAGAAACGTTTTATAAAAATCGGCGAGTTAATGTGACTTATAAGCTAGGTATTTTTGTATACATGAAATGAAACCCGGTATCGACTGAACGCTCGATAAAACTCCAGTCTGCTTACACAAGCCATTTAGTAGTTATAGGTGTTGAACCAAATGATACTTATCGTTTGAAGAAACTAAATGAATCTGGTGATCAAGTTTTTGAAACAACGGCGAGTGGCAGAAGGATGAAGGTTTGGACTTCGTTTAAAATTAGTTTTTTGAACTAATAATTTAACTGTATCATCCTTGGTTACAATTTGTTTTATTTGAAAATTGAACAACGTTGTTGAAAAGATGATTAGAGTGCACAAACAAAAATGAAGTTAGTAAAGAGAGGAATAGAAGAAAGAGTATTCTGAGTTGTGTGATCAAAAGAAAGAGGAAGAGAATAAAAGGTTTGAGGAAGAGGCGGAGAAAGCTACGATGGAAGAAGAGGTATTGAAGGTAGTAAATAGAGAAAGAAAAAGAAGAAAAAGAGTAAACCAAGGTATTGAAATGATAGAATGGAAAAAATATTTTTTGGATTTGCTAGGAGGAATAGAGAGAAAAGTTAGGAAGGGAGGAAAGTATAGTAGAGAAAGAGATGAGCAAGAGGACATAACAAGGGATGGAAATGCACCTGGTATAGATGAGATTCCGAATGAAGTATGGAAATATGGAGGGACAGAACTAGGGGAATGGGCATGGATAATGTTTAATCGAATATGGAGAGAAGCTGGGTGGCCAGAGTTATGGCACGAAGGAGTAGTGACACCGAAAGTGAAGAAAGGCAAAGGAGGAAAGGTTAAAGATTATAGGTGTTTGACGTTGATGTCTACACTGTATAAAGTATATGTAACTGTTTTGTTGGAGAGACTGAAGAAAGAGGTTGAGGAAAAAAAGATAGAGCCACCGAATCAGATGGGTTTTAGAAAAGGAATAGGGATGATGGGCAGCATATATGTTCTGAACTATCTAGTAAATAAGAGGATTAAATGGAAAAAAGGAAGAATGATAGCAATGTACATGGATATGAAGTCAGCGTTTGACTCATTAGACCGAGGCGAAATAGAAAAATTTATGGTGAAAAAGGGGATAAGGGAGGGATTAATAAAGAAAGTTTTGGAAATTTTTAGAAAGACAAAAAGCAGAGTAAAGTAGGAGATAGTTTCTGGTTGGTGAGAGGAGTCAGGCAAGGATGTTTTCTGAGCCCTCTTTTATTCAATATATTAATATCAGACTTGGAAGAAGAAATAAGGAGAAAAAAATTAGGGACGAATTAGGATAGGGAAGGAAAAGATATATACACTGGTATGCGCAGATGGCATAGTGCTGATGGCAGAGGATGAAGAAGGGATGGCGGGCTTAATTACAGGATTAGAGAAATACTTAGATGGGAAAAAGCTGAATTTAAATGTCGAAAAAACAAAGATAATAGGGTTTAGAAAAAGATGCGAGGCATAGAAAGAATGGAGGGGAAACTGTGAAGAGGAGGACGATTTAGGTTCAAACTTAAAATATCCAAAAATGTTTAGATCGCCGCCGGAAAAGCAGAGTTTTGTAGAGAAGGGTGAGAATAGTAAAGAGGCTGAAGGAAACGGAAATGAAACCGAAGATCAGAGGAAAGAAGAAAGAGTTTGTTTATTTTTGGCAGTAATTATGTTTTAACTGAAAATGTAACTCTTTAATTTTTCGTTGAAACTTTATTTTTTTTTAGTTCAAAACTAAACTATATGGATGCAAATTCATGTATTTTGTTGAGAATGTGTGTTTTTGGAAGAATATTAGACTGTTTGTTCGTAAATTCATTTCTCTTCTTAAAAATTTCACTATTTTGTTGCAGATTCGATTGTTTTTTTTATTAAAAATTCATTTTGTCAGAAATAGATTTTGTCAAACTAATCTTTTTTAATTGAAAGTTAATTTCTTTCGTTAAAAATTTAACTATTTCATTCAAAATTCCATTTTTTATCCGAAATTTAACATTTAAATTTTTGGTTAAATACTTACTGTTTTAGCCTAAAATTCGCTTCTAAAGTTTAAAATTGAATAATTGGGTGATAACCTTTTTTTCGAAAAATAGTCTTTTTTTTCTCGAAAAATAGTCTTTTTTCTCGAAAAATAGTCTGTTTTATTAAAAATTTATCTTTTTAGGTGGTAAATTATTCTTCGTGTTTGAAAATTCATCTGTTTTAGCTAAAAATATTAAAAATACACTTTTTGGGTTGAAAATATGCGTTTTTTGTGGCTTAAATTTAATTTTTTCAACTGCAAATTTTTGTTATATCTTAGGTTGAAAAATTCACTATTTTGACGAAAATTCCTTTTTTATTTGTTAAAAATTAATTAAGCACAAAATTTAAAACATTTCAGACTCAGAAATTTTGTCTTTTAAATATATTTACACACAGTAAATGATATTTTCCTTTTCGCAATAAGTCTAATGATTTAAAAATAATTCGGGATTTGAAAACTAAAATAAATTTGGGGAGTAGCCAGATCATCATTCGTATAGTCGGGAGAGATCGGGTTCATGCCCGTGGATTTTAGGCTTTTTACGAGGCTGGTCTTCGCAGCGTGTAACAGAGCCGACTCACCGATACTCTACGTTTTCATGTATTTCTCCCAGATGGGAAAGTGGTGTGGGCTTGAAAATCCGCGTGACACTTGCAACAACACAGCTTTTTTCGTTAACGTACTGGGCATATACCGATACGTGCAATTACCTACTGCTGATATTAGTGGTGGTTAAAAGTACTGATTGACGTCATCAGTTACTTAGAATTGACTGGTAAGGTAGGCTCCTGATATAGCGACTGAGGTTCGATCTATAGCTGGGGATGTGTACTATTAACGACCCCGGTTAATAGTACCGTGAAACCGCAACATTAGCCCTATTTCCTTGTTGAAATATATGACAAAGATTTGCAACTCACAACAATACAAGTTTTATACAACAGTATAGTTAGTAATAGCGTTGCACATGTCGCATTTTGTGCCTAGAAACTGCGATTTGTGGACAGCATTGATTTTCTGTTACCATTTGAAGAAACTTCTGCAGAATCGCATCGAATGCTTGTCGAGGCTTACGGTGAGCATGCTCTTCATAAATCAGTACTCTGATTAGTTTAAAAAATTCAAAAATGGCGATTTTGACGTGAGAGACGAAGAACGTGAAAGAGCACAGAAAAACTTGAAGACAACGAATTTCAAACATTGTTGGATGAGGATAATGCTTTAACGCAACAACAACCCCCAAATCAATTAAATGTGACACGAGCAGCCGTCTGCATATGTTTGACAGCCATGCATTGCGTAAAAAACGACCAGAATATTAATACTTATTTGAATTGACAGGACACGCACTTGCTGAACAGGGCTTCACTTCCTACGAAAATGTAAGAAAATGGCTCAATGACTGGTTTAACTCAAAAGAGCAACAGTTGTCTTGGCATGGCATCCACAAACTGTCAGAAAGGAGGGAAAAACGTATAGCTAGCGATGGGCAATACTTCGAATAAAATATTTTTCATAATTTTCTTACAATAAACGTTTATTTTCTACACAAAAATTCCGGTTACATATTTACATACTATGGTAAAATTACCTTACCAACTTATGATAAATCTGCCGTGCTAATTTTGCAGGAATTTAAATTACCAACCTCACTGTTTTATCGACCGAGCATGGAGCAGAACTTTTAATTTAACGACAGCTTAGTTTTAACGATCCATATTGCAATGCTATCGCTGCAGGAATCTGCATCGCCATCCTCACTATTGTACCGACTTCGGTAACTTAGAACGGATCCTTGACTTTGTCAGTAGCGCCATCTGTTGGTGTCGTTAATTTTCGATGGAGGCGCCATATTTCGGAATTTGGCCACATAGTTTCCTAGCCCTACCACCTTAAATGTTTTTCGTCAAAATAACACCTTTTCCGTTATATTCCCTATTAAAAAAATAACAAAAAAATTTTGAAACATAAATTATAATCATTCGACTGGGAATGATGCATTATTGATAAAAAGCGAGCAGATGTTTCAATAATTCCCAATTTTGCTGACTTTCGACCTTTTGTAAAAAATGAATAGGATAAATATAATAGAATAGAATAGAAAAATGAATAGAATGAATATGTCAAAATGAGTCATTGCCTGTTGTCTTTGATAATATAATAGAAAAACTACCGAGAAAACTTTTGAAACGTCAATTTAAATCATGCAGCTGAAATTGATGCATTGCCTCCTGAAAATATACGAATTATTTTCTGAAAATCATGAAAATCGTAAAAAGTGTCTAAATTTTATAGCATGTTGTCTCTTTTAAAATTTATAAGAGTTTTTCATCAAAATAAGACTTTTCCTGTTGTCTTCTCTGTTCAAAATACTACCCAAACGTTTAATAATTAGCAATAATAATTATAATCAGACGTCAACATTAAGATTGCTTGTTTAATCCCTTGGAGGACAAAACTACCCAAATGATTTTTGTAATATAAGTTAAATGATGAAATGAATAATCTTAGTGATTTCAATCAATCTATTCAGGACTGAATCGGTTTTTAATTTTGACTGAGACAGAGATTCTAGTCTACTACATTTCACGACGTTTTTAATTGGGTTCGTTAATTAGTGAAAACTATTAAAACTAAAGTGAAGCCTATCAGTAAGGATGATGTCCAAAAATTGTTATTTGAAGGTCTGTGTTCAGAAAATTGACTGGTTCGGAAAATTCAAGAGATTACAGAGAATTGAAAAGAATTCAGAGAATTACAAAATTATATTTTAAAAGACTTCAGATAATATATATAATAAGGATTAGAAAGAGTTCCAAAAGTTTAGAGAATTAAGAGTATACACAAGACTTGTGAATTCCTTAAAAATTTCAAATCTTCATTGTAACAGCGAATGGTGGCCTTTATTTATTGACGTAAGCGACCTAGTTCTGTTAGTGTTACCTATGTTATACTTAAAATTAACCTTATAGGCATTCTTTTCAACAAGATTGTGCAAGTGAAGGGTTCAAAACAACGAAGAATATCAAATTGTTATTTAACATTCCGCGATTTAACAACTGATTTAAAATTTATTTAAAAAATCAGACTTTGTTATTTTGAAATCCAAAATTTTTTCGAAATTCCAAAATAATTCACCACCGCCTTTCAATCCTAACTTAAAAGGGAACAAAGGGATATTGATTCGTTAATTCGGAAAATTAAAACCAGTTTTCCGAAAAAGAAGCTGCGGCATAACAACAATTAATTATCTTATTCTTTTCTCTTACCCTAAATCATTGCGATTTCGAACAAAACAAAATTCGCAATTTATGTTGTAAAATTCATTGTGGTGTTAGCATTGTTTTACTAACTTCGTGACAGGTTAATTTGTTATAGCAGAATATGTCATAACATACAGACACAACATTTTCTAGAAGATTTTAATGGTATAAACCCAATTCATATGAATTCACATTAAAACTAAAGTAGCTGAATTCGTTTTCAAGTCATCTTTGAACACTTATTCAAATCAAGTGAATAAGTTATCTTTCCTCATTGAAAGTAATCGTTTTTGAAATTGTTTTGTAATTCAATCTTATTTCTAAACAAATATATCATAAAATTCCTAAGGAGCTCAATCACTCAAGTTACTGGTGATATAAATCGCACACTCAGTGAAGCCATGATGACATGCATGGCAGAATGTTTTTCCGTTCAACAAGGGGTTGCAAATATCCTCAGTTATGACGGCAAGAACACGCCCGTTAGAGATATCATCCGAGATATTGTAAATGTAGAATCTTCGGTGTCAGTTAACTACGAAACACAGTATCATAAAGTAGTATTAGCTAAATTAAGAGGGTCGGCTTACGATAGTATTCATGGAAAAACTTGTACGCCTCTTAATGATTTAATTAAACATCTAAAACAGCGATTCGCACCCAATAAATCCTATTCGTGCGACTTACATGGAATTTCAGCAGCACGAATGAATCGAAAACAAAATGTTAGTAAGTTCTTCGATAAAGTCATTCTCCTTAAATCAGGAGCTCGAGCGGCCCTTAAACATAAATATCCTAATGTTGAACAAGTATGACCTTCTCTGAATTATTGCTCTCTGGAAGGCTTCAAAAGTCTCGTACCTGATATTATATCAGGCTCAGTAGAAGCCAGATAACCTCAACCTAGTTCTTCACGATCACGATATCGCAGTCTTAGTCCTCTGATTTTTTCTGCAACAAATCAAGATTCATACAAAAATTCTGATCTTTGTAAAAAATAAATATGTCGAACATGAAATTTCTTCAGCCTCAATGAAAGAAACATACTGTAATTTTGTTTTTTCAAATAAAAAAATTTTGTAGTGATGTTTCCAGCGTTAGAAAATGGTCAATTTTACGTGTTTTTAAACAATTTTGACAACTTTCTCAGACCAAGAATTCAGACGCAAAAAATAATGATTCTATTACGGCAAAATGATATTTTCGTAGGAATAAGCTGATGGAATCATTTTGTATACACACGCCTCTCCTATGGGGGGGGGGGTCAATACATGGGGGGAAATTTGTCAATGGTATCCAGTTTTTTCAGCGAATAGCTAGTAAATAGTTCAGGAAAGAATTTTTTTAAATTTATTGGGTGGGGCTGAAAACACGGGATACCATTGACAAATTCAAAAATGTATAGAACTCAATAAAAAAAACACATGTTTTTTGTTCATGTTCGAAAAATGGGACTGTTAATAGACGTAAAGGCCATTGATCCATATAAAAAGAAAATATAAAATCCTTCAGCCTCTAAAATCAAGGAGATGTGACTGAAAGCTTAGCCAAAAGTGGAATTTTAGACCTTTTAAAGGAAGTTTTGAATAATAGTGACATCGAAATTACAATCTTCCAAGGGGATTGTAAATGTGACCTCCATGGAGCATTGTAATCAAATAATAATCGAAAACAATAAAAGTAAAATAAAAGGACTAAAAAAGCAAGTCATGGATTTTGTTCCAAATGCAGTATTTGACAAGATGACAAATTATCCAGGCAAAGACTCGCGAACCCATGATTGTAACAGATAATTTGTTAAAACACTGTATTGCTGTAGCAATACAGGAACAATAATAACAATAACAATATGGCAAGCCAAAAGTCATTCTGACCAATCGAGGAAGTGCTTTTATAACTAACCTCTAATAAAAATTATCTAAAATATTTGGAATTAACCAAACAATCACCTCAGCTTATCGAGCTCAATCGAATGGGTTATTGGAAGCAAGTCATTCATGCATCTTAAGTTAAGAAGAAGTAGGCAAAGAAGCGTTTCTGTGCAAAGGAGCGGAGAGGGCTGCTGAAACACTCGGACTTAACTTCAGTATCAGGGGTGAGCAAAATGCATCAAATCTTATCTATCTCTAGCACTCACTACTGAAAGTCCGGATCCAGAAAGCACAGGAGAAAAACTTCCGTGAACAGCCCCTCGATAAGAGTATGCATGGCATCTGCCACAGATATGTGGAGGTCCAGTCAATGTCATGTGAGCTAAGTTTTGCTTTCTTTAAATTACCCGAAATGAAGTCGGGCACGGAGGGTTTCATTTTGGTATGTCAAGATGGTGTCACTTCCATCTTAACATACTTTCGCCACATTTTTGAGCCAAGCCATTCCCGATGATAGCTGTAAGGCGTGCGTAACAAAAACTTCGGTCATTCGAAGGGCCGGCCGCTTTAAAATTGCCACACTCCAGTCCTTTAAGCAACGCTACAAAATGTTTGGGGACAAAAAACTAAAAACAAAAGCGCAATTTAAATTTCAAAATAGTGACAATGAAATCGGAGGAGGTGCAATTTCACTAATTCTGAAGTTAAAATATAAAATATTTCGATACTACTTACACGGGAAAGGCCTGAGGGTTTTAACATGGCTCCCGTTCGCGGCATTTTTCGCCAAACGCATAGATTGGCTATATCAAACGAAGTAAATATGCAATTTAAAAAAAATAGTTTCTAAGCATGCATGTCAATTTATAAATCTCTCTTAAAAGGCTTTAATGCGTTATTATTGAATAACAAATAATAATAATTACGAAGAAAAGAATTAAAATAATTTGACCAAATAGCTTCTGCCAATTTCCGAAGTGTTTGTATGTTTTGGTGTAAACGAATACAAATTTTATTTGGGTCTTTATCTTCCCTAGAACCAAATCCAGACACAAACACTTCTTAGCTAAATAATCCACCTTCTTTATGATATTCGCTGATTTCCAATTCCATTCTTGGTGTATGTCTTTGACCCCGCTTGATTCGGCTTTTATTTTCGTTTTCTCGTTTTTAGGCATTGATAGGTTAGCTTAGATAATTAGCTGAATCAGCTGTCAATTATAAAGCAGCACAGGCCGCTAAAACCGATTGGTGAACATTTTGATAGGTAACATGGCGGCTTAAGTCGTCGAATTGGTGCTCAGTTTTATTTCTTAGTGAGGTCTCATCTGTTTGATTGTGACCAAAAATATGAAAACCAGAAATTATTATTTTTTAAGTATTAGTATTCTAACAAAAAATTTATTTTTTTCATAGCTTTATTCACTGCTAGCCTGGTGGTAGCGTGTCTGCTTGCGACTCTAATGCCGTGGGGTTCGAATCTTTTGGGTACACATTTTTCTTTTAAGTTTATCTACTATAACCAGCAGAATTCTCACCTCTTTCCATAATTTTGTCGTTTTAAAAAGACCCATGCGTTAGCAAGAGGAACAACAGGAAGAAGGAAAAAAAATAAACGAAAAAAATGAATTCGCTTGTAGCTATTAATAATTTATAATATATATTTTCACAATAATAATTAGTAAAAAATCATAATAATAAATATTTATTAGTAACCATCCATTATTATCTTATTTATAATTAAAATTAATAATACCAGTAAATCGGTTAAGGTAGCCGCAATTTTCAAAAATGACTATTTTCAAAACTGAGTTCCACTTACAAAAAAGCCGTGACACGCGTCGAATGAAATTCGATAATCTTTCAAATTATGCTCACGCGACCTGGATTTGGATTTCGACCAGCAGCCCTTCCCATTCTTAGTGAAATTTCACTAACAGAAGGAGAATTTTTGGCTGTTTAAAGTTTACACAGAAAAACATTAATATTAAAAGGTATATTGCACGTACACTTAATTTTCCTGGAAGCCATGAAAAGATAGCATTCGCAGGGAAAAAAAGTGCGGCATACTAAAACATAAATCAAATAAAAAGATTTTTTTTAAAATCATAGGTACGGAACTAGACAATCGCAATTCCATATCTGGTTGCGGTGAGATATGATGACTTATGAAGTCATATAGCTCGTCGGGAAGCTGACAAAGCGAGTAAAGAGATTCATGCAGCTCCGTACGTGGACTGGGAAGCCTAAAAGGCCTGACGCCTTGCATCTTCCACAGATTTCCGCGTCCTCGCATCGGGACCTTGCTGCTTGGAGTGTATATACTCCCCGCTGGAGAGGTTGAAATCATCAGGCAGTCATTTAATTGCAAAACTTGGTGCAAAGATGAATAAAAGCCTGTAGAGACAAAGAGATCGACCCTACGTTGGGGATTCTGAAAAGAAAAAACAAAAAATAATAAGCACGACAATCATGAGGTAAGAGAAATAAGAAAAGGAATAACGAAACGCCATGAATATTATAATTTAAACGATGCACCACGACGAAAATATCTCGCGATGAGGAATCATCTGAAGAGATTCCAAGACAAGGAAGATAAGAGTTGAATTTAAGGTATATTCACGAAAAATGGTCAATTCTAGTCACACGTTTTTCTAGAGCATTTAGATGTGAATAAACGGAACAAGAAACTACCGAGGGATTACCCGCAATGGAGTTTCGACTAAGATATAATTGGCTGAGAACAAATAAAACAAAATCACTCACATTTAAATAGAGAACTAAGCACTTACCAGAATTGATTGAAACCACTGTAGTCATGGTTAAGCACAGCGGCATCGTCGTAGCCTTCAAACAATAATCCTCGTAGTATATTCTCGTGGCCGAAGAAGAGCAGCTACTGCTTGACATACCGTAGAAAGACTGAATAAAAGACCAAATACTCCTGCTTTCATCCCAAGATGTATATACAAGAATTGATGAAATTAGAAAATTGTAAGAAGACATTATAATGAGAAAATAAAAGACAAGCCACGTGAATATATCGTGAATGCAGAGTGATTCAGACTTGCAAGATGAGATTTTACTTACCACGGCATTTCGGATACCATAACATTTCAACATGAACTCATTACATATACACAATACACTTCACAAGCCACAGAACAATATTAAATTTCGGTATAAAATTCTTAACAATAATAAATATAATTCACAATAGCCCAAATGCACTCATAAATTAGTCATTATGTTAAACAATGTGAGGCGTAGAATAAATTAACCACATATGGTAATTCCTCACACGCGCAGCCATGATTCTTGAACCAGCGCGACTAGCGGGAAAGCGGCGATGGTCGATAAAGCAGTAAGCTCATAGTAATCAAAAGTACCTTACCATAAAAACATAAAAGCTCGATTAATAAGACTATTCTTGAGTTATAACGGTATCAGATAACTATATAATAACGATTAATCGACCCTATAAATGCAATTATAAACGGGTGCAGTTTTTCAGATTAGTACCTGCTCCTGAAGAAATCCCGCGGTTATCCTAACGGCAAGCTTTTAATAAAACACACACAAACATACAAAAAGACGATTTGGGTATGTAATAAAGGATTTTTGGGGTTCGCAGATTATGAATTTTCTATTCGCCTTTTTAAATTCTAATATTGCGAATTACAGATAGAATATCGACGATGGCCGCTGAAAAGTTAAAAAATTATTTTACGCCATAAAAGTACGAGTTGGGTATGCATCAAAGGGTTTTCGGAGTCGCTGATTTCGGGTTCAACATTCCATACATTTTGTAGTGCTACTAAAAATATACAGAAGATATAGCATTTATTTATTTGTTTATGTGCAGTCCCTCAAAAGGGCGGGTTTATATTTTTGCAGTTTCTTATTTGATTATTTTTACTTGTCTTCGTACATTGACTATTTTAAAGAGCGTACGATGGACTTGGTGCAAATTTTAAAAGAGAAGCTTACAGAGCAAGTCTTACTGCAAAGCCAAACATTCATTACTAACATCTAAAGCACTTTTTAAGAGGGGAGAAAAATATTTTAAAAAGATGAAAGTGTTTTACTTTGATAAGAAATGCCACGATAAAGTAAGGAGAACATTAAACAGAAAATTTAAAAATGCTCATGCTGTACCTCAAATTTCTAAGCATCGTGGATTTACCGTTGACCGTTGGAAAAATGTATACATGAAAAGGTGTTCACAGGAAAACAATGGAATAAAATGATCAATGTACTAAGACAAGTAAAGTGGGACGATGGTCGTGGGGGCTAAAGCGCAGGCTTTGGACCCACTCTGTCGGCTTGCGGGTTCGATTCCCG
>JAAAKG020030015.1:0-19670 GCA_010014905.2 Druon quercuslanigerum
CTTTTGAGTAGGGCCACGGTCCTCACAGTTACGCCTTATTTTTCACCTAATTTAGCGACTTATACCCCCCACATCCCACATCCCTCTTCATATCTTCTTTAGAATTTTCGCTTTTATACTACCTCTGGGTGGCTGCACACCCAGAACACCATTAAAGGGTTAAAAAATCATTCTTAGTTTTTCCTTGAATTTTGATAAAAAAAGTGTTGTCCTTTTGAAGCCTTTTAAAATGCTTAGAAAGCTTCTAAATTTCGTGTTCAGAATCTTGAAAAATGTACGTTTTCTTTTACATGTTTCGAAATCGCCTTAAAATTATATTACCAGTGATACTTAGTGATGAGCATTTGTCATTCGAAATTGTTTATTTTATAAAAAAAATTGTATAGTTAGCCATCAAATGAAATCACTGGAAATATTTTGCGATGTTCTAGAAGAATAATTTGTTTATGCAATAGGCAAATAATATTGAATGAAAATTATTTATAACTAAAGACCACTACTTATATAAATTGAAGACGTTAAGAATCAAAAGCAATTACTTTCTGGCCATAAATTGCCAAACTATGCATTTTTGCATAAAGCTTGTTTGTAAAATGAACAAATAATGTTGAATTACCAGTATGCATCACTAAAAATCACGCTGACAAGCTCTTATGGCTTGCTTCTGACCAAAATAGAATGTTTTTTTGGCTCGACTCAGGGGAAACCGTCGCTAATTATTGGCTTGTCAGCCACTAGGTAATTACTGATTAGTAGTTGGAGGTCAGTCATCTACTAATTGTACTCTCTGCTTTTTCTAATGACTTGAAAAAATTCATTTATCACTATAAGGGAGACTATAGGTGTATTTGGCTGATCAGCTTAAAACTTAGACCAGACTAGACTGTCGAGTTGAAAATAAAAAGTCTTTTTTTGATAGCCTGAGTTTACATTTTTTTATCATAAGAGACACCTTGTGACTTTTTTGACACAAGTAAAAAAAAATGGTGCCAGTCCTGAGTCAGTCCTGGTTCTGGTAGCAAAATCACAAATGATGCTTTTATCCTCAAAAGAACTTGTTTCCTGTGATGTGAGGTGAATGTCACTAATGATACTACCGCTCAAGTAGTCTATTATTTTGTGATGGATGAATTTCGCCTGCGAAACCCTAAACAGGATGATTCACCGTTTGTGGTTGAGGGATACTTAATTGCGTCTGCCGGACGATGGCCGAAAGGTGGGTCAGACTCAACGCACAGGAGTGGTCAGTTGTCATGAATCCTATGTTTTATGCTCTCTGCGTCCTCCATGCCGAAGATGGCGAGATGACTTCTCTGGTCTTTGACGAACGAGCCTTTCTTCGACATGCCCTCAGTACCAAACACCACACCACTGTTCCTGTTGGTTTCTTTATAAGGTAGACAATCTGGTACTTATAATACTCGATTGAAGATGTTAAGAGTTCCTGATCCACTTTTGCGAGCAGTTGCGACTATAAATGCCAGCAATTCCTATTCATTAGTGTATCTAACGCCATAAATTTACGCGCCATGACTCGTAAGGTGTTGAAAAATAGGGTATGGTTATGCTAGTGGACAGGTCTGGTACCTGTATGGTATAATTCATCGTACCTACTCTTCTGTCCTGTGAGTACATAGAAGGGCGAACAGTTTTCAGTGTAACGCCACAGTCATGCATTTTATGCGTGACTCTAGCAACATAAATTCTACATACCGCCTTAGAGGATGACGAGATAAATTATCCACCCACGGCACGGACGAACGGCGACGAATCTTTCAGTGGAATCTATATCTGCCAAGATCAATAGATATCTAGCTGAAATTGTTTGTATATGTTACACACATCCCTTTTCATTGTGCACATCACTCGATCGATCCTGTGTGTCTTTCGATTTTTTATACGAAGGGACCAAAAATAAACCTGTAAAGGATCCTAAAAAGTAACCAGCAAGAGGAAAGGAACCTGAAGTCATAAGGGATCCTTAGAAGGATTTTGTAGATAAATCTGCCCAAAGAAAGAAATATGCAGAAACAAAGAACCTGCACGAACAAAAGAATTTGCACCATTAAAAGAACCTGCACATACAGAGGAGCCGGCTACTTATAAAGGACTGTTTAAAGGATCTTGTAAAAAATTAAGAGAAACCTATTCAAAGAAAAAAATCTGTACGAACAAAGCAAATATGGAAGGACTCTGTGAACCTGTATAAAAAAGCTACCATTGAAGGATCCTCTAAAGAGACCTGCCCCGAAAAAGAAACCGTAT
The DNA here is from genome assembly GCA_010014905.2 of Druon quercuslanigerum. Taxonomy (NCBI): domain Eukaryota; kingdom Metazoa; phylum Arthropoda; class Insecta; order Hymenoptera; family Cynipidae; genus Druon; species Druon quercuslanigerum. The sequence goes on from JAAAKG020030015.1 coordinate 2,266, forward strand.
CAACAAGGAAATGTGCAAAGTTTCCTACAAATATCTTGAATCATTTTCATCAAAGATTTTTTTTGTTTGTACATGTTTCTGAAAATGATCCCTCATAGATCTTCCTTTATTAGTATAAGTTCCTGCAAAGGAAACTTTAAATGCTCCTGCATAGGATTCTTGACAGATTCCTCTGTTGGTGTAGATTGCTTTACTGGATCCTGAAAGGGTTTATTTGTGGATTCAGGTTTCTTTACAGAATCATATACAGGTTGTTCCGTTTTTGGACAGCTTGTTTTATAGGATTCCTAAAGGTGCTCTTGACAGGCTTCTTCAGAAGTTCCCTTAGAGGATCCTCATAATTTTCCATTGTTGGTCTCAGATCATTTGCAGAATCCTTTAAAGTTCCCTTTATTGGCACAGATTCCTCTAAAAAGTTCTTTACAGTTTCATTTGACGATAATAGTCCCTGGAAAGTATATCTTTTTCAGGTTTCTGTGTTTGAACAGGTTTATTTAATGTTCCTGTATAGGATCCTTCAAAGGATTCTTTGGTAACACAGGCTCCTGTACAGGAATTTTAAGCATGGCAGGATTGATGTGAATTATTTTTTATGTTGATGTCCCATCATCTGGGGCACTAAGTACGGATAAATAGGTCTGTGGTAGCGGATCACAAAACCAACTCTTAGAGTGATAGATTAGTCCGACGTCGTTGCTAATCCGATCACGTTTTAATTACAGTACTTATAACCGTAACGAGTGTCCGGAGAGTATTCCAAGTAGAAAAAGTGCCCGCTTAACGCGAGATAAACTATTTTCGTCTTGTTGATACTCGACCGTCTTCCACAGAGAGAGTAGAGAGTCTTGCGGCGGCGGCGGCGGCGGCGAAATCAATTATAGCGTACACGAACGCTATCATTAGCGGCAAGGATAGACAGATCGTGTAACGCGCGCGTCGCTTCGTCACAGGTGCCAATGTCGCGCTAAAGAGCATTTACATCCGTGCTCTATCTGAAACTGTACTGTTAAGGTTCAAGCGGTAGGTCAAATCGCGTATCATTGGTAACATAGTTGACGCTCGCGAGCTACCTGGTAGCCACTGTAGTTACAACAATTATAACAGGATCGAAAGTTCTTAATCGATGCAAGACAGGTTGCGTCAGTGATAAAAGAGAAATAGTGTTCAATCGTAACGGTGATTTCATTCCGGTTGCTTTTGCAGCTACACGAGCCAACACTAGGATCGATTACTAACCTTGGCAGCGGTAAATCACTGATCATCGAGCATCATTAATGGCATCCGAGGACTCAGACTGAGAGGTGCTGAGAGAGGATGCCTCGCATTTCCATAAAAATTGTAGCGACACACGATAACAGCGCTAAGCGCGTGAGAAAACCTCATGCCTCTTGCACTACTTGACAGTGAATGAGTGCTGGATGAAGATCTAACTTTCATTTTTCCGGTCCTCAAGAAAATTTACGATTCCCAACTTTTCTGGTGTATCTGGGTAGATCGATCTTCTATCCTGACTATTATTTTTTTATTAACATTTTAGACTCACGAAAGTAAAAGGCCCCTATCTCTCCTCTTCCATTCTACTGAAAAATGCAGTAATTGCTAAAATTAATTTATCTTTTATTTAATTTGTGTATATTGTTTAAATCAATTATTGCATCAGCTTAAAAGGCTGCAACACGTCTCGAAAATTATTTCTACGCTAAAAAGTAGCAGCTGCAAAATTTTGGGAGAATTCGAGACAGACTAGAGTATTCTTAAATACAGACAAAAATTTAAGTATTCTTTAGATTATCTGACTATATTTTAAATATTGTAAAATATTCTAAAATTTTCTAAAATATGTGAAATATCTGAAATATCTTAATTGTTTTTGACATTTTTAGAATATTTCTTATTTGTTTTAGAATATCCTGAAATAGGATATTCCTTATTTTGTATCTAAACTCTTCTGGATTTATCAAACTTTCACTTTAACTGGATAGGTGGTTTTTAACGGGATATGATAACTTTATGCAATTATAAATAAAAATATATAATTGTTGCGTAGCAATAATTTTTTGCTTAAAAGAATCATTTAGAAGAAAATGGATCAAATAAAATCGAGTTCATTAATCACATTTGAAATGATTGGAAAATACATATATAAAACTCATTTTTAAAGATCTCTCATTATTAAAAGCACTGAGAGAAAATTTTATTCGAAAATAACAATATTTTATAAGGATTATTTTTATAAGTATCTAAATCATATTCAAAACATCCATATTGCTTAACCGTGGCAAAGTAAAATAAATGAAGTTGTGAAGCAAAGTTGGCCACGTAAAATCAAAAAAGTATAATTAACATCAATTTATTACAAGAATTAAAAAAATCTTTTAATTGTAACAACTTGGCGGGATTAAATGTGTTAAAGAGTCAATCGTTGATTAAACGAAATTATGGAAAAGGTTATTATCAAAAGGAAGAGGATCTTTAAACTAAATTTTAATAACATTTGGAGCGGAGAAAAACGTTTAATCCCGCCAAATTGTTATAATTTGCAACAACATTTAAAAATATATTTTTAATATTCGTAATAAATTTAACGTTAATTATTATTTTTTTATTTTACTTGTTAAACTTTGATTTCACAACTTCATCAAATTGTCTTGACCACTACAATAGAGAGGCCAGGAAGAATGGTACTTTCTGTAATATTACAAAAGAGGTTTTTGAACCTTATTAAATGTTCGTAACTTCAAGATTTTTTTGTTCTTGGAATTAGTAGAATATTCTCAAATGTTTCTGACATTTTCAGAACACACCGACTGCTTTTTAGTAGTTCCCGAATGATCTAGATTGTTCTGTAAATTTGCTAATATTTCAAACTATTTCGTAATTTTTTATTCTGGAATATTTGTAACTTTTATGAAATATTGTAGAATATTTTCAAACGTTTAGGACTTTTGAATATCATTCTAAATATGGATAATATTCGTGTAAATTCTGAAGGTTTCTAAAGCAGTTTACAATTTTATTGAACATTCTAAAAATGTCTCACATTTTTTATATTTTTATGGAATATTCTATGATATCCCTTGCTAGAATGATCACTGTAGCAATTTTAGGATCTTCTGCAATTATTAGTTGTGTACTCAACATTTCTGGAACAGTCTGAAATTTTTAAAATTTGTTTTTATTTTCTGATTATAACTTATTGCACATTCATACTTATTATGCTAATGTTTCTAATACTGGCCTACAAAGGTTCCTACAGCCAACTTTCTATTGGAATAGGAACAGTTTGATAAAACCAAAGTGATACAAGACACGCGAGGTTAATTGAACAAGATTTAAATGCGGATTATTACTCGTGGCAGTCGACTAATGCTAAATCTAATCCATAGTGAAAAGGTTACCTACGCCTTCATTAAGCGCAATTACGTAGAATATCGAGATTTTACAGTATCCTTCCTGAATTCGTTTTAAACTGAAGCAGGTTCTAAACACAGAGATAAGCAGCGACTTGAGTAGAATTAACACACTCTGGCTTCGATAATTTGGTTCACGCATGACAAAGCCTGAAGTGGGACTCAGCTTATAATTTCTAAATCTGAATTGAGGAAGTCATAAGAGATAACTTTGAAGTATCATATCCGACGACCCTATAACGGCACGTAGGCATCGATTACTGACTAAATTCCTTAATCACGCGGTTTTGCAATTAGTTGCATTTCTTGGAAACGAATCAGCGATTTCTTGAGTCTGGGGGCAAACCCCCGGGAGTAGTAATTGGCAAAGGTAAAGCTTGATGAAAGTCGTTAAACTGAGACAAGACGAGACAGGAGTTCGTAAAGTTATCTGACATTTTCTTCAGATACAGCGCACTAAAATGGTTCCTCAGAACTTCTTTTAACATCGATATCTTAGTCATCAAGTTAATCATTCTTATTTTTTCTCTAATGATGCTTTATGACAATTTCAGCTGATCAGCTACCAAATTTTATGATAGCGGTTTGTGAGATTTGTTTTTGATTAGAAAATAAGAGAAAGAGAGAGAGAGAGAGAGAGAGAGAGAGAGAGAATAAGAGTTAATAGTCCTGACCACATTATCCTAGTCTTCACTCGCCAGCTTGCATATCTTCCTTCATATCGCATATAAATTAGCAATATAATGTACATCCGCAATAACCGCTTCCATCATGAATGGTCGAGGAACCACGTAGGGTGACTAACAATCGCTTGGGGTCAGAGAACAGTCTAACTTGGTGCCGACGATGACGTCTTAATACAAGACAGGATGTTCCAGGAGACCAGTACCTTCTTAGTTTCTTCATCCTTACAAGAGTTGTCCTCAGAAAAAATCTTTAAAAAATCCAAGTCCTTCTGATCTTTGCGGCCCTGTGTAACGATCAAGTCGGGAGTAGACGCAGAAAGTGGCCGGTAAGCACAAAGCGTTTGAGAACAATTACCGTATAAGTGGAATTGGAATTCGGAATGAGAGCTGCAGTTTATCCCGATCGGGGAAACGGGTGTCTCCCCTGCTCAGTGGTAGTCGATAGCAGTGCGGAAGCTATCGATCGTGCTCCGCATATCGATTTAGTACACGAAGAAATCTTTGAGATGGCTTGCAATAGAAGCAGAAGAAATCTGAAACGAGTACGGGAACCAACAACACCCCTGAGACTCGATCGCATCGTGCGAGCATTACTGGAACCTAGAAGGCCCTCTGTTCGCGAATATTGAATCCCTGGACTGCTCACAGATAAGCCCCCTTTCAGCTTACGTATGCGCAATAGTCGAGAATTAACGCGAAGGCCTTAAGGATTCTACCAGGAAGGCTCATTAGAGATATAATCTAGCGCCGTTAATCAGCGTCGTTAATTCTCAGCAAAGATGGTCCCCGGGATGCGAAATACTCGCACGGGTTACTGGCGTTTCAATACAATCGATAGGAAACAATTTAACACTCCAAGTTTGCAGAACTGCGAACAAGATTTAACAGCCAGGGATGTTTAATTCCGATAGACATCTCAGCATTTCACGAAACTTCAAAGATACTGACTATCTGAAGATGATAATATTCCGAGATGAGATGTAGAGAGACGGATGCAGGTACGGATGCAGGTACGGATACGGGTCCGGATACTGAGATGGATACAGATACAGAGGAGGGTACAGATAATAGAGGTGAAGACAGATTACAAGATACAGACGGATCGGAGGCAGGTAAGAATGCAGAGACAATTCCAGAGGTAGGGACATACAAGGAAGGGAATACGAATTAGGAAATACATTCGGATGATGAAGCAAACAGATTCGAATTTACATGCGGATAAAAATGCAAAAACAAATGCAGAAACATGAGAAGATTCGAAAGCGAATCAGGTCAGAAGACATTTTTGTAGGTTGAGTCGAAAACGGATTAGGAGGAAAAGGAAACAGAGAAAAATTAGGCGAATGACACGGAGACGGGTACTGATTTGGATACGAATGAGGGTTCGAATTAGGAGACAAATGGGCGTGCATTCCATTGTGGAACTTATGATTCCGTAATTAAAACTACTCTTTATGAAAAAAATAATTAATAAAACATAAAGGAAGAATTATCATTATGGAAGAAGACAAAAAAGTGGTAGTACGTTCGCCTGCAACACCCTTCTCGATAAATACTCGTCGCTCGTTTCACGGACCACATTTTTTGTTTTTTATACCTCCTGTTGCTGGGCTTCCTTAAAAAAACCTTTCACCAGTGGAGTCAATGACTTTCGGAGAATTCGGGTCTGAATTTATCCGGTTCCTGAGCTCCATTATGCAAATAATATAATTGTACTGGATGCTGCAAAAGTACCGCTAGGTGATTTTGGTAATACTCGAAGTCTTTATCGATAATATGCAACGGGAGTCGTCCACTTTGAAGAAGGTACTCTTCCTTGTTTCGTGCAATTTAGTGCGGGTTCGTTCGTGTACATTTTCTTATTGGATTTCAATAAAAATATCTTACTAAACTTCCTGAATATTTTCAGCTTGGGAATGCTTAACAAATGGTGCTGAAAAAACACCTAATGAATCGATGTTAATGGTAACTGTAGCTATGCAAAGTAACTATGCAAAGAACAAGAGTAGAGTGTTTCAAGTCTGTATTAAAAGTTGAAAGTGTTCAAGACAAGTGAGCGATAGCCATTGGGCAGAATAACATGTAACTGCGCCGCTTGTTAACTGGTTGTATGTCGTGCAATCTTATTACCAATAATTACTCTCTCCGAGCTATCAATCATTTGCACCCGTTCTCACTTCCTCGCCTGCTAAAGTCCAAGGTATTTACGATGATTTTAATTACAAAAAGACAAGCTTCTAAACAATAGTGAAGCTTCTCTTAATGTCAATAGGAAATTAATGAGGCAAGTTGTATGCAGTTCGGATTTGATGTAAGTGACCTTGAGGTTTATAGTGACTATGGATCGCATTTCTCTTTTTACGCGAAGATTTTAATATAATGAATTGGTATTTCACTGAATTGTGGAAGCACGATTTGTAATGTTTTCAGCTTCCCATTCCAGGAGATTAATCGATTAGCTTTTGGCTGAGAAAAAGAGTTTTGTTCGCCTTAGAACTGGATGCTCCCGCTCTTAACTGATCGACTGTCACGTCATTCGATCTTCATCCCGCTATCGATTATTTCTTGCTTATCTCTCACTGCCACTTCCGCTACTAGTGGCTGACTTTGTTCTACTGAGCCGCTCACGGAATATATTTTCTAGAGGATACTCGCGCTTATCTGATTCCAGGTTTAATTGTTTCCTCGAGAACATCTTTTTCTGAAAGAGTCGAAGCATGCAAGGGCACGTTAGCAAATAAAACAGCAATGTAAACTAAAATAGAATCGAGGAAATAAAACAAAACCTGTTTACGACGAGTTATTTAAATATTGCCAGTAATTAGAATATATTTTTTCTTGATTACGGAGCTATAAAGTTGTTTATTAAGAACCTTTTTATTATGCTCAAACTTTCTAATGGCTAGAAGCATATTGGTACTGATAGTCCATTATAAAAGTAGTTCGATAATTAGTAGATGGAAAAAAGGCTTGTGGAGGTGCGCATTTATGTAAAATCATCCGCTCAAGAATCAATTACGAGAGTGATTATTGGAAATAAAAAGGTGCATGAACACTCTCTGGGATTAGATCTCTGTAACACGACTGCAGGAATGGTTGGAATGACCGCGACAATTGGCTCCGATGAATTGCAACTTCTAAGAGAATGACTAGTTAACGTGGGTGATATGCCTCGGTAAACCTGGTTTAGACGCAGACGTGTCCAAATAGAAGCTTTCACGGCGTATGAACTCAATGAACGTCAGAGAAACAATGTTGAGGGTGATGTGTGGTTCCATAAATGGTAACTGTTCCGTTTCGTTTAGTTTAGGTATAGTTTCTAATCCTAAATGATTTCAGGGATCAAAAAGTGCTTCGTAAACCAAAACATATAATTAAATTGATAGAACACAAAAGAAAAGCGATTTGGATAATCTGGGGTCTCAATGGTAAGTTCTGCCCCTTTTGTTATATCAATTTTCAGGCCAGGCTTTTATGGGAGACGAGGCTCAGTGGGTGGGATTTGATTTTTTTAAAACTGAAAGTAACTAAATTTGTCAAAATAAACGTTAAATATTTTTGATAGAAGGAAAAATTATAATACAAAAAGATTTTTAAATGATTCGCAATTTGTACATTTTTTTAAAGTTTCAGGTATTCTTCAATGATAATCACTGTAATTAGTTTTAATTCTCCTGACCCTAAAGTCAACAACTTACATCAAAAATTTCTACAAAATTCTTCAATGATCCAAATATTTGCAATTCTCGCATACTTCTAATATACAGTTGTATATTAAATTTAAAAACCATTTAAAGTTCACCTTACACAAATTAAAAATGATTTTTGTATTAATTTTTAATTTAAAATAATAAATCTTGATATCTTTTTCTAGTCAAACATAAATTACACTTGATCAATTAGTTCAATTAGGCGAAAAATTAAGAAACCTAAATTAGCGTTCGCGTGTTCAATATAGTCAAATATTTTTTCATGACAAATTAAGCACTTTTCCTAAACAAAGTTATTTAAAATTTTAATAATAATTGATCACTGTACCGAAATATCATTATAAAAATAAATGAAACACGTACTTTAAAAAAATGACATAACACTATTTAAAATTGTTCAAACTACAAATTTATTTATAATTAATAAATTTATCATTAGGCGCATTTATTCAATTTAAATTCAATTAAAATACAGGTTCAGACAAAAATATTCCACTTTAAACCATTTAATTTGCAATTAAATTTTATGCATACTATATATTTAAGATTTATTGGAGCTGGAAAGGAGGAACTTTTAGTGTATAATATTTTATGAATTGGAAGAAGGATAATTTCTTATTTTAAACGATTTTATTAAGTTGGAAGGGAGAACATCTTGTTTCTCCATTTTTTTAGTTGCAAGAGGCGCTTTTTGTTTTGTTTTTATCTTTCTTGTTGAGTTGGAAACCATTAAATGTTGGTGTTTTTTTCCTGAATTGATCTTTAGTTTTAATAATTTTATTGAGATTAAGAAAATAATTTTTTATATAATTTCCTCTTGTAAATTGAAGGAGGGTCATTCTTTTTTGTTACACATTTATTGAGCTGTGAAGGAGAAAATTTTGATTTTCAATCTTTTTTTCTGAATGGGAAAAAGGTAAATTTTTTATTTTCAACATTTGTATTAAATTGAAAGAAAGGAATTTTTAATTGTCTCGGAATTGGAGGAGGGGCATTTTTGGTTTTTAGGATTCCTATCGAGTTGGAAGAGGGGAAATTTTGGCTTATTTTTTTTCTATTTTTCTATTCGGATTAATTTTAAGTAAGATCAATGAAAATGATAGCTTGCATTTTTCAACCAGAAAAAAGTTCAAGAATTAAACTTTTGTATTTCAATGAAAATTCATTTAAAATTGTTCATTTTGTAAGTATCTACTGTAACATTCAAATATATTTACTTTTGAGTGATTTAATTTTCAGTTCAGTTTTCATTATTTTAAATGAAAAAAATAGTCAGTTTTCAGATTTTATTTTTGGATTTCAACGAAAGTGAAAATTTTTTTCGAACCTGGGAAACAACCGGGATTTAATTCCTAGATTGAAACGGTCACTCTGAAACATTAAACATTACTTAAAAATATTGATAATTATTCCACTAAAGAAACAAAAATAGAATTGAGAGATTTCGTAGATTTTCAGGTATTCATGTACTTCAAGAAATTCGTAGAATTCAAGGAATTCATAGAATTCATAGAATTCAAGGAAGTCATAGAATTCAAGGAATTTATATAATGCAAGGAATTCATAGAATTCAAGGAATTAATAGAATTCAAGGAATTCACAGAATTCAAGGAATTCATAGAATTCAAGGAATTCATAGAATTCAAGGAATTTATAGAATTCAAGGAATTTATAGAATTCAAGGAATGGTTACAATTAATGGAATTCATAGAATTCAAGGAATTCATAGAATTTAAGGAAGTCATAGAATTCAAGGAATTCATAGATTTCATGGCATTCATGTAACTCAAAAAATTGATAGAATTCAAGGAATTCAGCGTATTTAAGAAATTGAATGAATTCGGGACTTCTGGAAATTCAAGGAATTCGAAGAATTGAAGGAATTTAGCGAATCCAAGAATTTTAACGAATTTTGGGAATTTAAGGAATTCGTGGAATTCAAGGAGTTTTGGGAATTTAAGGAATTAGTGGAATTAAAGGAATTTGTGGAGTTCAAGGAATTCAGGGAATGTATGGAATTGAAGTAATTCAGATAATTTGAAAAAATTATAGAATTAAAGTAATTTTGAGAAGTCAGGTTAATTAGAGAAATTCAGAGAATTCAAGGAATTAAAGGAATTAAAGGAATTTTGATAACGCCTAAATTCTCTGAATTTCTCTGAACGCCTTGAATTCTAAGCATTTCTTGAATTCTATAATTTTTTTTAATTTTCTGAATTCCTCGAATTCCTAAAATTCTTTGAAACATGTGAATTCTTCGAATGCCTAAATTCCCCAAATTCTTTGAATTCCCTGAATTCTCTAAATCCCCTGAATGGCTTGAATTTACAGAATTTCTTGTATTCCTGTAATTTTCATAATTACTTTCAATTCTCTGAATTCTCAAATACCTTCAATTATCAGAATTCAAGGAAGTCCCAAGATTCCTTGAATTATGTAAATTCCTTATATTCTATAAATTCCTCGAATTCTCTGAATTTTATCAATTATCTAATTATCCTGAATTCTTAAAATTCCTTGAAATCTATGAATTCCTAAATTATCTTAACTTATCTGAATGCCTTGAATTCTAAGCATTTTTCGAATTCGAAACATTCGTCGAAAGTGAGTGTGTAAAATGACATTGGGTGAGGTTTGCCTAGTCGCTCGCATCCGGGTCAGCCTCAGGCTCACGAGATTTTTAAAATTTTGTAAATGACGAAATTCTTCTCCTCCTATTTGTGCCGTCCAAGATCAAAAGATACGTAAGTGACTTTGTGGTTTACGGTTATTCTCTTTACCTAACAATCGGAAACTCGACCTAAACCACAATGTCACTTACGTATCTTTTTCCTTTGGACGAGATATTTTTTCTTTGGAATTAGAAATTTTCTGGCTAAAGTATTAAAAAGTTGTAGGGGAAAGTGGTCCTATACCGACTGGTCGTACCGTACTGTCCTTTCCATGTTTCACGGAGACGGCGTTACCTTCCGAATTGTTAGTAGCGTCAAAAGCTATCCTTACTTCTCATCAGTGATGGGAGAACGCGAATATCTCTGACATACGCAGTAGTGATTCCTGTGTATTTTTGGGTAATATAATCCCATATATCAAACTAAAAATATTGTTTTAACAACATTGAAATTAATTTTTGAGTTAAACGGAACTTGAAATAAAAGTTTTTATTTATTTGCATAAAAATCCAAAGGTAAGTTATTTGGATAGCTTATGGCCGCCTCGGCTTTAATGTACGCTATTTTAATTATGTCGCCTCCATTGCCATAAGTGAACGGCAAGCCGTTATTTGAAAAACGTTTGGGTGGTCCGAAACAGACCGCAAAGTGGTGGTCCGAAATCGACCCTCTTTTTTTTGCACCGAAATTGTTTCTAGCGTGTGTTTCAGAAGCAAAAATTGATTAAAAATTATTTCTGACGGTAATCGCGCATTTTTTATTCTATAAATGGGACGAACATTAAAATGCAAAAGCGCAAAAAGAGATCCGGCGATTCTGCGTCAAGCAGTTGCAGCAATTAAATTGGGATTGCCGCTTCACGCGGCCGCATGTGTTTTTAAAACTCCTCGATAGAACGAATTGGCGAACAAGAAAAAACAGAAAGTGCAAAGGAAAAAGCAAAACAAGATAAAGGACAACAACAAGAAGAAAAACGTCAACAAAACATAAATAAAAAAAAAACGAAAAGAGAAAGCAACAAGGAGAAAAAAAGGGACGAAACAAAACAAGAAAAAAAACACAAAATGCGAAAGAAGAACGGCAAAGTACACAGTGAAAACAACAGATGAAAATGAAAAAACAAATTGAGCCACAGCCATCTACGACTGGCTTCTGAAAAACTACTCGTGTGAAGAATATTCGTACTTATTATGAGACAGAAGATAGCTCAGACTATAGCGATAAAATTGTTATTCATTAGTTTATTTCTTCATTCTTATTTTCTAAAAAATGCCTGCATTTAAATTAATTCAAAAATCATGTCAGTTCATTTTAAATCGTACTGTTTTGCTTACCAATTATAATGGTAATACGAATTTTTGCTTTTTTCTCGATTCGCTGCAAAAACATATGAGGTCGATTTCTGACCACCAGTTTTGAGCACGTCGAAAACGTAGACTTTTAGTTTTGCCTCGGTATCATTCACTCAAAGCCACCCATAAATATTACCAATCAGCGTGAAACATAAAAAAAATGATCCCTCTACAGAGTACAAATTTGAACTCGGCAAAATAATTGATTATTGGCATCTTTATGGCCTTTGTCGTTTAGGTGGGCGGAATGGGACCACTATTCTACACTTGAACTTCAAAGGTCCTGACTCCAAAGGAGCGAGCGGAATTATTTCCCCTTTGCCACTTCCCTATTTGAGAGTCAGGCGCGCGCGAATGCACGTTGCCTTGAATACAAAGTGCGCGTGCGCGTAGTTGGCCGGTGTGAGTTCTCACGCATTATCCTCAAAATCGTTGCAGGAGTGGGAGCCCCTTTCACGGTCGTATATTTGGAGTTCCCGATTTCCGAAATTTTCGCATCATTAGAGTTCGAGTTTATTTTCTACTAATCGAACTTTGGGCTGCAAAATATTATTATCCATCTGGAAACTATTGATTCGGAACCAGTTATCAATCTCGGTTCGAAACATTGCTTAATACTAGGCTAATTTATGTGAAAGGATAAAAAGACAGAGAACAACCTTTAAACATTTTTGACCTATTTTGGACCGGTGATTTTAAATCACTGTAATTAGTTGAATATAAGACAGTATGATTGGGATCCTGAAATGAGTGATGTACGGTGAAAACTGTTTTTCGTTAAACAAGTCATTAATAAGGAAACTTTTATGCAAATTTTATGGCAGACTTAGCTATGAATGTAGTATAATCGCTAATAATGACTATCAGAACCTAATTCTGTGTTCGAGAAAAATATACGTGCGATTATTATGATGTATACGTATATTAATTCCCATAAAGGTAGAAGACAGATTGCGGATATATGATCGATAATGATAAAATATTATATATAATTAATAGATGCATACATAAATCTAAATTATTAATATGAATAATTTGAAAGACTATTAAATGAGTGACGTAAAAATTTTATCAATTCTGCTAGCTGCTACCAGATATAAACTAGAGTCCCGCATTAGCTGGCCGAGCGATATCCATCTTATTCGGTATATCGGGATACAGTAAAGCGGGAATCAAGTATATTTGAAAGTCTCGAGCATCTCGATATCTCTCTGGCTTCTTGGAAATAATTTATTTTAAAGTAAATCTTTCAAACATTTTCTTCCAGTGTGGTAGAGCAGTATTGGGTAAGGGGAGTAGGGGAAGAAGTTGCAAAAGAGTGCTAGTTATACAAATTTCTGAAGCTTAATTTTTCAACATTTGGTAAATCCTTTCTTTTAAATAATTTTTTGATATTACAAAATTGTAGGGAAACAAAGGGACTTTTTGAACATCTTATTGTAACTAAATTCATAGGGAAAATGGACATAGAGGCATTTATGACACTTAACTTCTGATATAAGACCGATTCAGGCATGGCTTCCCAGGGCTTGATCCTAAAATTAGGGAATTGAGGCGTACACAAGCAGGGCCAATTGAATAATTGCTATTGTATTTGAGCGCATGACGCAACCTGATGCAACTAACGCGCTGGGAGTACAATCCTCGATCTGCTTGACACGCTTGATTGAACTGGTCCTCTCTTCCGGCCACGCGCATATCCTAAATACCATAAAATTGTTCAAGTAATAAACTAATTTATATTCCGAATTTTAAAAAAATATCCGAAATCAGAAAGTGTGTAATGGAAAAATAACTTTCTTGAAAGCAAAATGTCGAGCTTTGCAACCTAACATTTTAAAAGTTTTAGAAACGAAATTCAATCTATACTTAAGATTTTATTCTTTTGACTATAAATGAACAAAATTCCTATTTATTCATCGCAGGCTTGGTAGTACCTTTTTTCTGATTTTTCCACTTAAATCCGAACTATACATAAATTAATACAACTTAATATGAAAATCTTACTATTTTTGGTACAAAGTGAATGCTTTTCAGTTTAAAAGTTTATTAATTTTGGTCAATAAATAACATTTTTTATTATAATTGTATTATTTAGTTTAGAATTGAATTGTTTTGTTCAAATTTCAACAAATATTGATGATTAAAATCTCGAATTTTCGGTTAAAAATTCGTCTTTTTCGCTTCAAAATTTAACAAGCTGACTGACGGACATTATTTTTCTTGAATACAAAAATTTTGGTTGTCCTTGAAAATTCAACAGTTTTTTCGAACATTAACCTTTTTTGATTAAAAGAGCAACTATCTGCTTAAAAATTAATCTGTTATAGTTCAACACTGACTATTTGTTGGAAATTCATATTTTCGGCTAAAAATTTAACTATTTGGTCGAAAATGTATATATTTTGTTTAAAAAAATTATTTCTATTGGTTAAATTCAACTGTTTTTTATTTTAAATTGAAATATTTTTTTCTATCATTAACTCTGAAATGTTTCTTTAAAAAATCATATTTTTAGGTTGAAAATTCATTTTCCTGGTTACAAGTACTTTCGGCTGGAAAATTCAACAATTCAGTAGCAATTTGAACTACTATAAAATAAATTCCTGGTTTAAAAAAGGAACGATTTGGTTGGAAATGAATCTGTTATGGTCGAGGACTCAAAGATTCTGTTGAAAATTCGTTTTCCTGGCTAAATATAACTGTTATTCAATTAAAATCGTTATCTGCTAAAATATCAACAATTAAATTTTCCGTGAAAATTCCAAACTTTTAGGTTGAAAATTCAGTTCCCTTGTTGGAAGTTAAACTAATTTCTTAAAAGTTCATTTCTTTGTTGAAAATTCATCACTTTTGTTAGAAATATTTAATTTCTTAATAAAAAATGTATCTGTTTTGTTAAAATAAAACTGAGTAGTTAAAAAGGGCTTTTGTTTTAAAATTTAAAATTTTGGTAGAAAACTAAATTAGTTTGTAGAAAATGAGTTTTTTTTATTAAAAATTAATTCTCTCAAATGAAAATTGAATAAACTTAATTTATTTAATCCTTTGCAGAAAATAATACTTCTTGGTTGAGAGTTCAACTATTTCGTCCAAAATTGATGTATTTTGCTGATAATTCATATTTTTTGGTCGAAAATTAATCTTGTATTGAAAATTAATCATCTTTAAAGATTCATCTCTTTTCTTGAAAAATCGTGAAAACTTACCATAACGAGAAAACAGTGCCTTTATACAGTCATTGTTTTCGAAATGCACCCAAAACGCGTTTTAGTCACCCTCTGTTTAATTATTTCTAAAACTAGTGGTTGCAACTTTCTTTTCGGAAGGGCTGCAGAAGGTAAGTACTCAGTTGACTGTTTACGTTCAGATTCCCTCGATTTGGTAACAAGGTCAGTGCGAGGTAACCACCGACACTAACTAAACCGAGAGTTAGGTGTAGTAGAAAAACAGACTCACCGTTAAAAAAAACTGTCAATTAGTGTAAAATAATGTGTTGAGTCCGAGGCCTGGAGATATAAAAAACATTTTTCGAGAATCGAATCGTAATTAAATTCGGAGAAGAAGGCTCAGAAAGAAAAAAGCGTATGTGATTCTGTATTTTCGAGAAGCGCTTTCCCGTTCTTGGGATTATCTCTGGACAACTTTTTTATATTATTCAGCCTTCTTGGTAGAAGAGGGCGTCTTTATGGTGTAAGTCGATGCACTCGCGAAAATACGTGTGCGCGGGCGCCCATGACACGCGAGCGGTCGGACCGGTATCCGCCATATTTGGTTAGGTGGCACCGTCACATACGCACGATCGAGGACGAGCAAAAACGACTCATGCACGAGCCAGAGGAGAGGTCATGCGACCCGCAGGAATCGCCCCCGAGGACATTCCGATGGACATTGAAAGTCCTCCGCCTCCAGTTCTGAAGAAGTAATGAAGCGACACAAACCGTCAGATATCGTTAGATATATGACTGTATCATCTGAAAGCCACTAACACTGTAAATCTATCATCGCCCGATTTCTCTTAGCAAGTTATAATACTCTTCTGAATTTTTTACGACAGTTTTGAGCTCCAGGCTAGTAATCTAGAAGGTGTCAGGAAACACTGAACAACGCGAATGATGAGGAAGACTGAAACTTTTTTCCTGGACATGACATTTTACTGGCTAACGGATAACAGTACAGGGCTTGGCTAATTTTCCGTTGTGGAAATTTACAACACTTGATGCAAATCACGGGTATTGTGACCGACCTTTAGCACACCTTTTCCGCAATTATAAATCAGTTTTTGCTGTTTTGAGGGAAAATAAACTGGCGAGGAATTCGCTGCTTACGTTTTCTCAGAAATATATAATCGACTGGATATAATTTATTCTCCCTTTACTCCAACTACTATAGTCCAGGTACAAGATCTTGTCACGTCTTTAGATGAGTATAATTAGATAAATACTTAATCCAGTTTTTCTTTTAGCTTCTGCTTTAGCTAAAATTTATGATCTCTGACTTCTTTTACCTCTATTTTAAAACCAATTTTCTTCAAAGCTTCTTCGTAATCGTCTTTTCATTTACCACTTTAAACAACTACGATCTTAAGTTTTTTACACTCTGAAACTTTACAACACAAGAGAAGAAATCGGGCATAACGGGAGTGACTAATCGATTTTTCCCACTTAAGGCTCGATGTTTCAAGAGACGAACGGCACTTAAGAAACGGGATCTGGAGTCGGGTGACTTTCAAATGCACACGCGCCAAATTGATTGTGGTCACGAATGGTCCCAAACAATTGTATAATTCACTTCAATATGTGCGTGCGCACTTACAAAACACGGATATAACGGATTAATTTTTTCCGGTCTGATCGGGGCACGTGATAATTGCTTAAAAAGCCAATTGTCTTTTATGCAGATTGATTAACTTCACCCTGCCCTTTCTAGAAGATTCTAGAAGATTCTAGAAGATTCCAGAATTCGAAAAAAAATCGATTTTTGAAGGTTTTGGTATATATGTGTTAAAAAGTGACTGTTTTCATTCCCAAAGCTCAGAGGTCAGCCGCTCACCCTTTCGGTTACATTTTTTTCCTTTCTGAACGTTAGTGAGTTGCGGTGGCAACCGGTTTCTTGGCTCGGTTTCGTAGCCTCTTCTCCTTTTCCATAATACTACTCTCTTTCTTCCTTTATCTCCTTTGAAACCACTGACAAGCTATATTCCCGTTCCTGACTCTCGCACTCGCTCCCACTATTGGCAACCCGAGGTTTCTCTCCCACCTTGTAATTTCCCACCGCTCCCAAATCCCTTCGCCACAGTGACGTAAGGATCTGGTTACTTGCAGATTTTAAAGGACAAATTTGGAAGATTATTAATAAAATTTAGATTTAAAAACAGTGTTTAGTTATGAGTGTGCAATACTAGTGGAGTCGGGTTGTGATATTTTGGACTGGGGTCTGGCCGAGTTCACAGGTTGCACTGAGAAAAATGTTTGTTTAAATTGAACACATATGTGGGGTTAAACAAATGCTTGTTAGATTCAGATAAATTTTTTGTTGTCCTTATTTGTTTCGTTCAAATAAATTTTTGGTTTTA
>JAAAKG020030026.1:0-44510 GCA_010014905.2 Druon quercuslanigerum
ATGTCTGAGACAAAGCTTAGACACAAATATAAAATATGTTATATATATATATATATATATATATATATATATATATATATATATAATATATTTGGTATAAATTGGTATAAATTGAATGATAGAGCGGCAAAACGGGCATGGAAATTGAAGACGAGGTAAAAGAAAAGAGAAGGTGAGCGATAAACTTAACGAGATGGAAAGAGGAAAGGAGGGAGTTCTTTATGCTAGAGATGTAGAAGACAGGACTAGCATAAACTATAAACCATTAGAAAAAAGGGAGAAGCAAGACAATGAATAGAAGCTAATTGAAAATTAGACAAAAAGTGGAATTTTTTTGGAAAAACCGCGACTTTTTATCACTATCACTATTCTGGGAAAAATTGGTAAAAACAATAATAAATTAGAAAAAATTTGCCATTAAGAATTTAAAAAAATCGTAATTAGCGCCAAAAACTTGCAAAACCCAATTTTTCACTTATGGGTTTTATTTTCGGACCTTACAAATATATATATGCGGATGATATTTAAAATTTATTATATTATGAGAAATACGTGTCACACTTAATAGAGCTTATGCCGCCCCTAAATCTCATTTGTTAAAATAAATGGTTTTACTTTTTTGTGGATGCGAACAAATTTCTGGGCGATGTGCATGAAAATACGAGAAAAAAATGTGGACCATCCTAATGTATAGTTAGAAACACATTAAAATGTACTTAAAATCCTATTCGTATTAAAAGAAGCACGGAGAATTTAGAGATGAAAGTTAAGCATTTGAAAAAGGTAAGGGAAAAGAAGGGGAAGAAAAAAGGGAGGAGCGAGGCAGCCATAGAATGGACGAGGAAAAGGTAAAGTATAGTGTAATAGACAAAGATTTAAGAATGTATGATAAACAGTCAAATGACATCTGTTTAATAATTTATTATTATCAATAATTTTTATTTTTATATATTTTTAGGCCTCCAAAATATAAGTTTCTTGATTATTTACCACTTTTTTCAGAAAATTATCTTCTTGCTTAATAATTCAGTCATTTTGTTAAATTTTTTTCTTGTTGGTTAAATATTAATTGTTTAACTTAATTTTCACTATGTTTATGTATTGTGTAGAAAATTCGTAAAAAATAGTCATGTTGACCTGAAATTTTAAACTAAAATATTTATCGCAAGACCAAATGTCGCTTACATTTTATTTCAAAATATTTTCCAATACTGAAATTCATTCAAATTCTACATAAATAGGGGCAGCTTTCGAATTAAATTTTTGATAACATTTATTTCTTACTATACCAAAATACATTCGGATTTAATTCGTACTAGTTTCCGGCAAGCCTGTGTAGAGTATGGAATGCAGAGTTGGAGGAATTTACTCACGGAATAGGTGTTGCTTTTCGACCACTGCGACTCTTCACTCAGATGTAAAAGTGAGACAGAAGCTTTCCGTGCTAAATGAGGAGTCGTAATGGTGAAAATTCTAATGTAGTCCATCAGTAAAAATCTTTAAATGTCTCCTTACTAGATAGGACAGCATCTGTACTGTGTTCCCTGAGAGAAGATCCAACATTTGCGCATGAGACCTCGCATGAGACAGGAGAAGAATTTTAGTGAAGGAGTTCCCCTTCCCTTTTCCTCTATATAATTTTATTAATTTTTTTTCTCGTTGCTTTAAGTTTTACAATGACTGGTTTCTTTGTATCTTTCTGCAAAGTTTGTAGAAGGTCGAAAGTTTGAACAAATCCTGTCTTTTCGGAAACAATTTATAGCAGGCTGCGTAAAAGATCCAAAATTGGTCGGCTGTTTCGACTTTAGAGGGAACAAAGCTTAGGCTTTATTTTATGAATTATATGCACCGAGCCTCTCTTTCTGAGATATTTGTATTTCATAATAAATATCGAGCACAAAAGTTCAGTAACTAAATTAGTTTAAACTGATATCACAATTAAAACAATTATAATCTTTTACTTTTAATAGACTCAAAAGATTTCAAGGTTTTTTAAATATATTATATAGATTTTAAGCCGATTGGAATTACATTTCAAATATTTCAATAGATTCAAATCAATTGCATGCGATTTGAAAGATTTATTGGCATCTAAATTTTTTTCCTAATTTGAAATTATTTTAATGGATTTAAAAGGATCTCATATCATTTCACGGAATTTTGAAATATTTTAACGAATATAAAAGGATTTTAAGAAATTTACTGTGATCGCATCGAAATTTAATGACTTTACTAAAAAAAGAAGTTTATAGAGTTTAAAATATTTTGTGGAATTTTGAAGCCGTTTCGCTGAGATTTTATTACTTTCTGGAAGAGTTTCTTAGACACGTTTCGAAACTGGGTATCGGAGCTTACATAGTTTATAGTTACCTATATAGGTAAGCAGATTACCTCGAAAAAGTCACATAAAAATCGAAATGTTGATCAACGGCTTTCTTGCCAATATTTTCGGTTTTAATAGAAACTTTTAAATGTCCCAAAAAGGAATAAAACGATTTCTTGGATTTTAAATTTTCGTAATAGTTAGAAAAATGACCTCAAAATGATACAGATTTAACTTTGATGAAGCATGAATAAACTTTGAACAGTTATAAAAAGCAATAATTTTTCTAAATTAACAACTTTAAAAGACTTTCTTTTATTTGGAAAATTAAAAATTTGCAATGATTGTGTTTATAGTTTTGAAACTATTAATTTTATGAAAAAATGCTTTAAAAAAATGTTGCAGAACATATTTAAAAAAATGATCTGTATTAGAACGTACTATAATAAAAATTAAACCATCTAGAGGGACTTGAAGCAGTATGAGTTATACTTAAATTAAATTTCCCTCGTGCTGAAATTCAAACTGCTCGTCCGTCTAACACTAAATTAAAAAAAATTAATTATTTAGGAAATAAATTTAAAAAGAATATTTTACATGCATAAGATTTAGTTTTTATTCCTGACTTTGATTCAGTATAGAAGAAGAAAAATCTGCCGTGAATTTAGGCTTCCCAAAAATCTTCGTCCACTTTCTCAACACCTTATAACATTTCCCAATCCAATTTTTTCCTAATTTTTAAATTTTATTTTTGGATAATATATAAATAAAGAATAAATAAAGAATTTCAAGATTCTTAGATGTAGTATATTTTCTTAAGCTAATGATAATTTTCCCAGATAAAGATTATAGTATTGTTTCGTTCGTTTTGGAACGATATTTTCTTCAGTCAATATTTTTTCTTTTCCCGTGTAATTCTGGCTGCATTTTTCGTCACATAGTCCAGAAATAAATTTATTTTAGGTCGTGATACAATTGTCATTATTTGCTAATTTTATACGAACTCTTACATTCTTGTGCGGACATATTTCGCCATTTTGTATATATCGAGAAAAAAACTTGTTTGAATCAATGGAATTTCAACTTTGCTATGCTGTCAAAGATAATTTTAATAGATGTTTAACAATTCCGTGCTCATTACTCAACATTTAAATTTAATATATAGTTTATTGTTAATTTATTTATTATTTTATTTTTAATTTAATTTTAACAAAAGTATAATTTCCTTGTCTTAATTTGTAAAATACATCAAACAATAAAGAACCTATACTTTTTAAGTCTGGATCAAGAAACCAAATGAATATCATGTAATTATCCGGTAATAAAAATAAATTTTTGCTTGTGGAATGGAAATTTCTCCGAAGTTAAAAAAGTTTAAAATATTTGATATTAAAAACCTGTTAATTAATTTTTGTATTGAAAAAATTTTTGTTTTGATAATATTAGGTGATTTAACGCTGACTGATAACATTAATTTTCTTATTTGTATTTGACAACAAATGAACACAAGCGAAGATTCTAGAATTTTTATCATTGCAGAAGTTTCCATTCCACGTCTAACATTTGTTTGCGGTTACTCAGCAATCGTTCAATATGTGTCCTTGATCTAAATTTAAAAAACAAGACTTGCTCTTGATTTCATAAACATTACATATTTTGTTGTATAATTTTGTACGGTTTGCGATGAGTTAAACGTAATACTTCACAAATCATGATTTTGACGCGAAATGTGATAAATTTTCAAACAAATTTACTTAATCCGCGTTTTTGGACAAACAAAATTTTTCTTTGATGTGGGTTAATTTCTTTTTAACCAAAAAAATAAAAATGGCGTTAGTAGTTTTCGGTTCCCTGGTCCGGATTCATTAAAAAACAATTCAGACTGTATAATATGCGCCTATAAGGTTTTCACACTCGAATTATATCTATGAAACGCACATAACCATGTCATTTCTCAAAAATATTAGAATAAATTTATTTTACTAGTCAGTTTAGTAAATACTAATAAATTTAAACAGTTCGAATCTTATTTTTCATTCTTATTATATAATTCATTCGTCGATAAATCGCAGGTTTGTAAAAATAAAATGATTCTTTTCTGCAGATTCATTTTTTTCATCTGAAGAATAATATAATAACTCCGCGTTACAGAAATTCCCGATTGAAATTAATTGGAAATATTAAAGTGGCGATTCACAATTGTGAACAATAGGAAAGCTGGGATGGGAATTACAAAAATTATGTTACTCGAGAAATTGATATAATCTTGATCTGAAAAAGCATTAAAGGATAGACTATTTACATTGCTTTATTTATTTAAATTTCTTCAAACACAAAAGAGAATGAGTAAATTCATCCTAGATAATTATAAAAAGTAAATTAATTGATTTGATTAAGAAATTTACATATTCCGAATTTTCAAATATAGACATTTATATTTTCAGGGGAATCGTATCTTTTCCTCTCAAAACTAATGTCTTGAGACAAGGGATTGCCATTCATCAATACTTGTGATTATTAGCAAGAAATAGGATGAAAAAATTTGAAGCTCACATACTTATTTTCAAAATTTGAAAACAGTAGTGTTGTAACCAATAATCAAATTTTAAATTCAGGAAAATATTCACATTCGGAATACATCAATGCTCAATTGAAGCGTAAAGAGTTGGATTGGGAAATCTCATTAGGGTTTGAGAAACTGGACACAGATTTTTGGGAAGCCAACATTTTCTGAACTTTGCACCGTGATTAAAATTTTCGTCCTTCATGGCAGATTTTTCTTCCTCCATACTTAATTAGTCATGAATAAAAACTATATCTTATGAATAAAAAATCTTCTTTTCAAATTTATTTCCTAAATAATTTGATTTGTATTATTTTAGTATAAGACGAACCAGCACTTCGCATCAGCAGGACGGAAATTTAACTATTAACGAGATCATTAAAAATTTATAATTTTTCAAATTGAGAGAAGTCTTTTAAAGTTGTTGAGTTAGAAAAATTAATGATTTTTATACCCTTTACCAGTTTATTTGCGCTTCATTAACGTTAAGCCTGTATCTTTTTGAAGTGATTTTTCTAAATATTTCGAAAATTTCAAATCCAAGATTTGTGGTTGATTCAGGACCAATCTGTTTAGACTATTAAATATTCCAAAAAGGAAAAGAAATAATCCAAAAAATAATGCACGTCTAACATTGCTAAAATTGAAAATAATTTTTTTCACAAGATATAAAAATAAAAAAGAATAAAAAAGATGGAGAAAGGAAAAAGTGAGATTTTTTTTTGATTGACTATTTCCGTTTTTCTCCCTCTTTTCTCACTTGGTTAATATTTGTCTCTAATGAGTTGAAAAGTGAGGTGGTTTAGAAGTATGTTTTTTAATGATGGATTTTCTTCATGCTTATTTTGCATAAAATCCAAGAAATCATTATATTCCTCTTTGGGCCATTGAAAAGTTTCTATTAAAGCCAAAAATAGTGACAAGAAAGCAGTTGATCAATAATTCGATTTCTATGTTACTTTTCTGAGGTAATCTGCTTACATATATAGGTAAGTATAAACTATGTAAGCCCCGATACGCAGTTTCGGAATGTGCCTGAGAAACTCTTTCATATAGGAATGAAATCTCATAAAAATGGCTTCTAAATTCCGCAATATATTTTAAACTCTATAAAATCTCTTTTTCAGTAAAATCTTCAAATTTCGATGCGATCACATGAAATTTTTTAAATTTCTTAATAACGATAAATCTTTAAAATCACACGCAATCCCTTTAAATCCATTGCAAAATTTTAAATTCTATTGAAATCTGATGACTAATTTATCATTAAAAACTACTGATTCATAGCTAGAATTGGGCCACTAAATTAAATTAGTAAACATTTTAACTGATTGAAATTTAGACAGTACTGGAAACCTAACTTGAAATCTTTTGAATCAAGGAAAAGTGAAAGATTATTATAATTATTATTATTAATAATATTATTACACCATTAAGCCGTTTCCCTTTCGGGGTAGGCGTGACTCACTCGGTGAGGAGAGGAGTAGTGTGATAAAGGGGTTATAAAATTTTTAGATTGATCTAGAACTCTCGTGTTATTTATTTAAATAAAACGTTCATTCCGCAACACTGCTCTGGTCCAGGTTGCTGATCAATCTCTCTGGCAATCACCCCAAGTGAAAATCCTCACAAAGTCGTCATGTGAGGTTCCCCACTTGGGCCCAATAGTATCCAAGGTCTTTTGTTTCAGACATCATTCATTCTACTGGCACTCTTCTTATTAACTATTATCCGCCATACTTTTCTGTCCTGGCATACTTCTCTAGCTTCTTTAACGTCTATGCATTTTTTCATGTAGGCTGTCAAGTTTCTATGGCTTCTTATGTCCCTTCTAACTAGGATCTCATTCACACATTCTAGCCATTCTTTCCACGGCCTACCTCTGGGCACGCTGCCATTAACTTTACTTTGATATACTTGTTTCGTTAGTCTTTCATTCTTCATTCTCTCAACATGCCCGAACCATCTTAACCGATTTCTTTCCCACGTGTCAACTAGTGTTTCTTCTTCATAATTGTAATAATTGCGATATGAGTTTTAATGACTTTAGTTACTGAACTTCCGTCCTCAGAATTTACTATTAAATAGAAATATCTCAGGAAGATAGGCTTGATGCCTCCTGCGCAAATGTTGGACCTTCTCTCAGGGAACACAGTATAGATGCAGGATTCTTACTGACGGACCTACATTCGAATTTCGACCACTACGACTCCTTACTCAGAACGGCAAGCTTCTGTCTCACTTTTACATCTGAGTGAGGAGCTGCAATGGTGGAAACGCAACATCTGTTCCGTGAGTAAAATGCCTCCACATTCTCCTTTCTGGAAAGGAATGCCATTGAGTATATATACCCTAATGCAGTTCCAGAATATTCATTAGTTATTCTGTTAAGGAAATTCTTTCAGAATCATATAATCCGTTCTTTCTCTACTTGAAAAAATTAAGATTGTTATGCTCTGGTATTCAGCTTGGTGGTCATCTTTAATTTTATTGGTTAATATAATAACAATTATTGTCTACATATGAAATTTGCTTTCTGAAATTAAAAATTTGTCGATTTGATCCGCATCCTACCACAGTTGCTATATTTTTTCAAACTGTACCAGGGTTTGTCCGCAATGAGTATGAATTAAATCCGAATGCATTCTGGTAGAATAAGAAATAAATGTTACAAAAAATTCATTTCCAAAGCAGCGCCTAATAATGTCGAATTTAAATGAATTTCAGGAACGGAAATTATTTTCATTAAAAATGTATGAGAAATATGGTGATAAGATAAATATTTTCGCTTGAAATCTCAGGTCAATATGGACTATTTCTTACGTGAATATACAAACTAATTTTCAACCGAAGAATTGAGTTTTCAACCACAATGATGAAATTTCAAAAACAATTATCTACTACGAACGACCAATTCTCAACAAAAGACATTAATTTTCGACTAAAAAGGATTTTTCGAACAAAAATAGAAAAGCTAAATTTTCAATCAAACAGTTTTTTAAACAGGAGCAGTTGAGTTATTCCAATAGTACAAATTTTCAATCAAATCGTTCACATTTCTACCAAGAAATATGAATTTTCAACCAAATACATGAAGATTTAACTAAAAAAGATGAATTTAAAGTTCACAAATTCATTTTAAACCAAAAACACGATTTTTTAACAAAACTGTTAAATTTTTAAACAAAGAGAGTAATTTTCTATCAAAAGAGCGAATTTGTAATAAAATACATTATTTTCGAATTTAAAAGTTGAGTTTATTACTAAAAAAAAACAAATTTTAATTGAAAACGGAATAAATAGATTTTTTTAAGTTAAAGTTTTAAGTTAATTTTTAATCATAGTGATCAATATTCGACCTAAAAATGAATTTTTAACAAAAAAATAAAGTTTTAACTGAAAAAGATCAGTTTTTAACCAAAAGATTAATTCCTGCCAAGAAAGACCATTTTTTAGTAAAAAAATGAAACATTCAACCAAAAATTCTTAAATTCGACCAAAAAATACCAATTTAAATTTAGTTAATAATTAATTAAATTAAATTAATTGTGTTTAATTATTTAATTAATTTAAATAAATTGTCAATTAGAGATTTTTTTTATCAGAAATAGAATAGTTTAAATCTTCAGTTAATAATATTTCAACCAAGTATGAATTTTTCACCAAAATAATGGAATTTTTAAATAAAAAGATCCATTTAAAGCAAAAATAAAAGTTATATTTTCAGGTAAAAAGATCAATTAAAACTAAAAAAAACTAGTTTTTAAATAAATATTTAAATCGCCAATCAAAGAAATTAGTTTTTAACTAAAATAATGATTTTTGAATCAAAAAAATAAATTCCTAATCAAAAAGTTGAATTTTTAACCCAAAAGATGAGTTGTCTGATAAAAGATACAATTTTTTAACAAAAAAAGTTTATTTTCGGCTTTGCAGTATTTAAATCTAACAAGAACATTCTAATTTAGAGTGTACTAAAAATTAGTTAAGATTGCGAATATTTTTCGTTCTTCTGACCCTCAGTGGACATTATTCGAAGGCTAAGCGGTCTTGTGTCTCAACGAGAAAATTCTACTTACAAGTCCCAACAAATGTAATATAATAAATATAAAATATATAATATTAAAAATTAATGACGATTTTTTTAACGCGATTGGGTGCCCTAGCTATTCCTTTGATCATTTAAAGATATGTCGGCCATTGGACAACTTAACATTTTAATTTGAACGCAGTCTATTGTTTTCTAACACTTGCATGTTGATAAGAATATTAATTTTTCTTTTGCGTATCCTAAGCATGAGAGACGACAAACAACAAGGCTTGAGCTATTTTGAAATTTATTCATGACCTAAGGTTTGGCCAGATATTTTCAAATATATTGCTGTGTCTGAGACATGCAAGCTTTTTTCACGCAGGGGATCCTGTAAAAGTCGCGCTATTGTTTTACTTTCTGAATATAATGTAGTAAAAGTTTTACTATCTGGATTCTGATTAAGGAAATAGTAATATTTTAGCATTTTAATAAGGGAATATTTAAAAAATTAAAAGTTTATTTAATCTTATTAAATTTAATTAATAACAATATTGACTATTTTTAGTGGTTTGCTTTTCTAATCAATTATTCGACTATTCTTTTCGATTGTTTGCAATGTAAAATTAAGTACAAGTATTTCTTATGCAAATAAAGTAATGTTAAATAGATTTGGTGTTTAAATAATAATTGTCTTTTCATCAGAAGGAAAAAATTGTCTGACACATTATCAGCACGTTATCTTGGTGTTAGTGAATTACATAACATATATCAAGGTTTCACATTAGTATATTTTTATTGCTTCGATATAGTTAAAACTGCTACGCAATTACCTTTTCAAAAAAAATTTCAACACCTATTCGAAAATTATTATATGTTACAGAAATAATTTTGAGCACTAAAAGTGGAATCTCTTAGTTAATTTATGAGATATCTTAACTAAAAGCCGTCTGCAGTCAATAACTTTATACCGATAGTTCTGAAACTTTGATGATCAACTCTCATTTTACGATTTGACGTATTATTATGGATGAAATCAATTCACAAGCTACGGCATGTATTTTTTTGGCAAACTTATTTAAACTTTTTTAGAAAGATTAACATTTGTCATTTTTTGTAAATAAGGTTTACATATGCAGTTTTTACAGGGGAAAGTAATCCATAAAGAGAAAAATTAACAATTTTTAAAAGGAACAGTCAAAAACTTATAATGGAACTTATTCTGTAGGTTTGAATTAAGCCCAACATTTAGAAAAAAAAATATATATATAATAAAAATTACATTGAAGGCCATTAAAGCTGTGAAATAAAGAAAAAAGCATTGTAAAAATAGAAGGAGGTTTATAAATAAGTGTTTTTCAATAGAAGAAATTAATTCAATGAATTCTTAGAGGATTAAGAAAAACAAAAACATTTGACGCTTCTATAATATAAGCATTGATTGTTATTAGGCATAGTCTACGAGTACCGAAAAATTGTGAATGCTTGTACCGAAATATCAGTAAAAATAGCACGGTATATTTTATATTTGACTAACTGAATTATCATTTTCACTAGCAATTGGTGAAATTGAACTACTTTAAATTTTGAGAGCACATCATTGAATTGAAATCTCATAAATTTGGTCGAAAATGTAGTATATGCTACAGGAAAAATAATTTCAATGTCGCATTAATTCCCAAATTGAAACGCAGATTCTTCGTTTCGCCTCAAAGTGGGGGTCTCCCTACCAATTTGCGTAAAGAAGCACCTTCTACTGTACTGTGCTTAAAGAGTGATTTATTGTCGTCCATAAAAAAACTTGTATAAAAGGGGCTCGTATTTAGCTAAGAATTACAGTCTTTTAATAAATTTTGACCAGAGGTAAAGTAATTAAACTCATAAACTTATTCAGTTTGCGTAAAGCAAGATATCTTTTCGAAAATACGTGAAAAATGGCAGCGAACAAGATTTTGTTGACTTTGGCATTTGCAATGGGTCTGGCATTGTGCATCCAAGGACTTACAATCGGCCATGATAAACAGGATTACCATTTCGGAAAACATAGACATGGTGACGTAACTTTAATAAAGGACCAGCCCGTAAAAGAAGAGCGTCATTTTAAACGCCACGACGATACGCAGACTTTCGTACTCGGGCTTCCGGATAAAAACTTGAAGAAAAAGTTAAACATCAAAGATGCCAGCTATATTCCCAAAATTTCCGAGATTATTGTGAAAGATCAAGGAGGTGGATCCAAAGATTGTATTATTGCAAATGGCGGTCTTGGGCGATCTCACGTGACACTGAGATTCAAAAGCCACGCTTTGGGTGGAAAATTGAACTATTTGGTTACGATAAAAGGACAATAAGCAAAACTTAATTCTCACTTCTTCGATAACTTGAATGTTCACCAAAAAAACTAAAAAAATCTTGTAATTACGAAATATGTAGCTGTAAAAAATGTCATTTCAAATTCATATCAATGAGATGACTGTTTGATATACAGACAATGAATTAAAAATTTGTTGTAAAAATTGAATAAAACTTAAAAATGTGAAATTCCTTTTACCAAGAAAATACGAGTTTTTATTTTATTCCTCCTGAAATAATTTACCATTAAGTAGCTGTATTGTGTTGCTTGTATAATTAGGTTAATTATAATATTTATTTTACGATCACTGTGTGGAAAAAGTCAAGTACAGTGGTCAGTCAGTTGAATATATTGAATATAAAAGAGAGAGTGCACATTAGGCCAATTAAATATGCATTGGAGATTTTATTTTTGTGCTGTAGTGTAACGATTTCCTAATTTGGTTCCATATTAAAAAACTTCCTTTTTGGGGTTTTTAGAATAACTTCTTTTGGCTTGGGAAGATGTTACGAAAAAGTCAGTTTGAGCTTCCTTAATAAATAAAGAGTAAGCTAACAAAACATGATGAATCCAATCGAGATGATTTCTCAACCATGATACAAATGCTGTATATTGAAAATATCAGAGATAAAAAAATTGTAATAGGATCATATAGAGGATATATGGTTATCCAAAATCATCGAATTATCGAATATGATAGCTTGGATTGATCCAGTTTTTATAACATATTTAACACTATACTACAAAATATACGGTTTTTAGTGTCTGTCCTTTAAAGGTTGTGGCAGTTTTAAAGCTCATTATTAATGGCTCATTCTACAAGGGTCAATAATGTGTGCAGTTTTGATTTGGTATAAAAATTAGCTTTGCATGTTCATTTCGATAATCTAATAGAAATTTCTCATTTCGAGACTGTTTTTTTCTCATTTCGACTATGGTCGAGTGTTGAGATGAATTCTCATCTACCTCTCAAGAAGATTTTGGTTTTCGTTATTTAAAATAAATAAGTAATATTGCGAGTGTCGGTTATAATAATTATCTAATTTTGAATTTCTTTTTATTTCACATCGCGTCCTAGTGAGATAAAATAAAATGTGTACTTAGTCGTGCAATTCAGAAGATCTTACACTACCGTCGGAAATGGTTAATACGACCAGCGCGTTTACTGTTAAGTTTAAAGAAAGTGGAAGAATTTCTAGAGTTTTGTACCTTAATTTCAACTTGCGACATGACCTAGGAAAGTTGTAGAAGAAATCTGAAGTTTGCGCGAAACAGTCCTTAAAATTTCTTCGTTAAGTGAAACCAATAAAACATGAAAGATCTTGACGGATTCTCTAGATAGGACTAAAAATGTATAAGCATGTCTGCGCCAACTTTCCGTCTCGCAGAAATTATAATCGCCAGCTTGAACTCGACGCAGGCATGCTTGCACATTTTTAGTCTTTTTCGAGAACCCGTGAAGATTTGGAAGTTTTATCTGCTCAAATTCATGATTTTATTGATTGTAATTTCCAAGAACATTTAAAGTCGACTAAAATCGTTCCGAAGAAGAAAAAGAGAAGTAATATAATTTGATGAGTATAAAAAATGTTCCCTGAGTTCCACCCAGATATTTAATTAAAGATAATGATTAGGTTTTTACTATTGCGTATATCAACAAGCCAGCTGCCGTTAGCGTTTTTGTATAGTAAGTGATTTTTGAATTTTAAAATGAAAGTTTATTACGTACTGACCGTAACCTCTTTCAGTGGGTCAATCAATTACTATTTCTTAGTATAACGTATGTTCACAGTTCAATAGTTTTATTCTAAATCAGAGAATACTGCAATCAGCATGAAAGACTTGCTCAAGGATACCTGTTTAATCATATGGACTTAACAGGTTTTGAACGTCGAAGGCTGTTTGAAGAAATACAGTGAAAGCTCACTGAGTGATTTGGCGAATATTATCACAACAAATTAATCCTAGCCAATCAAACGCCAGTGGACGATAAGGAGGTGGTAGATTTTATGATCAATGAAATTGTAGGATTGCAGTTGAGAAACCGAGCACGTATGAGGTCTTTCAAAACGTGATCTGAATTATTACAAGCATTTATTAAAATCAATCTTCAACACGAGCTGCCAAAGGCTCAATCAAGAAATTATGTAAAATAAGCTCACATCAAAGCTGAATCCGAACTTTAATTTAGATGTTACAACTGTCGAAATCTAGGACACACTTCAAAGGAATGTGTGCTACCGAAGAACACAACTTGCGACAACTGCAGTGAACCGGGTGACGTTGCCAAGAATGTTCCCAGAAGAATAATGTTGCTGAAATAATGGTTTTAATGTAATTATTTTAGAAAAACTAAGAGTTTGCGTTATAAGTGACAAGACAAGTGTATTTTGAATTTTTTTTCGCACCACCCCATTTTGTCATATATAATCTCATAATATGAGAGAAAAACATATTTTTTTTAGATTTGGTGAAAAAAGTGTAAATGTATGATAAAGTATGGACAATACTTTCATAATCTTACGATATATCTTCAAGGAATACTAATCCATAATTATTTTCTTTTTTTAACTTCCATAACTCCGTTTTGCGGTGCATTAAAAACTACCCTATTTAAGTGAAATAAGGATTTTGCGGAGTATTGCCCTTAATTATTGTTTTTTTATCATTTGCTTTTTCATAGATCCTCATGAAGGAATAAATTATCGGAAAACTCTTTGCAAACATAACAAATATTTTCCAAGATAGGGAATTAAAATCAATTTAGAAATCGCCTATATACTGTACCGGCCAGAATTGTCAGCCCACTAAAAAATCTTATTTAAAACATTAATATTTTTTTCGTGGATATCTCAGCGAGACATTAGATTAGAAAGTTAATTTGAGATCGAAATCAAATCTACTTTCTTGCAAAAAATTTATTATTATTATTATCAAATAAATTTTATTTTTTTAAACAAATAGAGTGTCTTCGAATTTTTTATACTAACGGGGACCAACATGTTTTAAAGCCAATTTAGGCTTCCTCATCAGGAATTATTTGTAAGAAAACTAAAGACATTGAAAATACAACCTTATATTAATCAAATTCTCATAATACCTAAAAATAAAAACATAGATTATTATAAAAAGTTACTGGGTCCATTTTTGCATCCTTTGATCAAAGTGAATTTTCATATACGAATTTATTTTCGAGAACAACGAATTCATTAATCCAATTAAAAACACATCCCAAACTTTTTAATTAAATTATTTTTTACTTATTAAAATAAATTACTTCATACATTGTATTGGTTCTCCAATCACAATCATCTAATTTCTCCTATTTTTATCAAGTTCTTTAAAATCCAAAATCCCAAAAAGAACAATCTATATCAATAAAAGTTAAAAATTGCAAAGAGTAAACTTCCTGTAAAGAAAGTACAAAAACAATAGAGTCCACTATTACTTTTTATGCATTCAATACAACAATAATTGAGTAATATATAGTTCATTTAAAAAACATCGGCTTGTGTTTGAGTTATTTATTTTTTTCAGTACAGTGGTTGTAGTTTCAGAAAATATACATATTCATTTACCATTTTACTAATGAATGACGGTCATTTATCTGAAATTAAAATTCTGGACCTTTTCCGAGCTGGATAATTGATACATTTTATTACAAATAAAACTCAATGATATTTTCCGAAATAATGAATTGTCTTACGGTGGCGGTGTTAGAAGTAGAAAATTTCGAATTTTAAGAATCTAAAAAAATTTCCCTATATAAACGAAAACTATGAGAATTTTTTTATGTACAGTGTCTGGTATTATATGACAAGAAAAATTTTTAATTAAAAAAAAAAAAATGTTTTTTGTTTCAATTCGAGATTTTTGAAAATGAGCAAAAATGTCCTTTTTATGATTCAATTAATATTTATTCGACATAAACATTTGCTACTTTCTCCCTTTTTTAAGAATTCTACTTTTTACCATGTTTACAAGTATTTTTCTTTTTAATTAAACCGTTTCAAAATTCGTTTTTTTTTCTTTAAAGTAATTTTTTTAATTGAAAATTTAAGTATGCCATTTTTGGTTAAAACTTAATTTTTTCGTAGCTTTAGCTATTTGCTTAAAAGTTTAGTTATTCTCTTGATTATTTTTAATGTCAACAAAGTAAGGTTGAAGTGAAGAAATGTGTGAGTAATTCTACATTTTTCCGTTTCAGGTGATTTAGCCTATTTGCAAACTTTATAATATTACCTTCCAATGTTTCAATAAATATAATAATGTTAGACTTTTCCGTTTTTTTATTAAATAGTTTTGCCACTATTCCAACAAATTGAATCATTAATTTTCTCTAGCCATGCGTGTTTCACTTTTCGCTGACTATCTTAGTAGATTTCCGCTTTTAGCTAGTATTATTTAACAAATTTAGATTTTAAGAGTAGATTCCTGATTCGCAAAGTGGGGATCTCCCTTCCCATTGCGGTAATCGGATCATTTGACTGCAATCTGTTCAGAGACTGACTAAGCATCTTTAAAAAACCTTGTATAAAGAGTGCTCGCATTTGGCAGAAAATTACAGTCCTTTACTAAGTTTTTACCAGATTCGAAGTAATTATCATCACAAATTTATTCACCTGACCTGAAGCAAGAGTAAATCTCTTGAAAATTCCATGAAAAATGGCGATCAATAAGATGTTGTTTACTTTGTCAATTGCCATTGGTTTGATCATCTATGTAGCAGCATGGAAAATTGAGCATGATGAAAAGAATTACCACTTTGGAAAACATAGGGAAGGTGACGTAATTTTACTAAAGGACCAACAGGCAAGAGCACGCCGTCACCCTTTGCGACACTCGTACACGCCAACTTGGGTAATCCCGATGCCAGACAAAAATCTGAGGAAGAAGTTGAAGATCAAAGAAGATGATACAGATTATATTCCAACAATTTCCGAGATTATTGTGAAGGATCAGGGCGGTGGTTCTAGGCATTGTAGGATTCTCAACGGTGGCATAGGACAGAGATACGTCACACTAAAATTCATCAGCCACGCGGGTGGGAAAATAAACTATAAGGTTACTATAACAGGTCAATAAACCAACTTGAATTCTAACCTTTTCAATAATTTTAAAACAGACTATAATTCTGAACTGTTATATATGTCTAAATTTATATCAATAAGATTACTATTTGTTATTTAGACAGTGGATAACAACATTTGTGTAGAAGCTGAATAAAATTTTAAAAAGTAACATTAAGGTTCGCAAAAGAATGTGTTTTATTATTTCGTTTTTTCTTTACTCATTTGTACCTAATTAGATATATTACGTTTCTTATATATTTAATAGAGATGGATTCAGCAAATCAGATCACATTCGGGTTTATAGTTGGATATTTCGAACAATATGAAAAATAATGTAGGAGAATTTTGTAAAATTGGAATACGGTATGTGTTATGAATGTTATTTTGAATTCTGAGGCCGTTGACTTTTTAAAGAAAATAAGCTGAATGTGTTCGAAAAAAATTGAATTTTTAACCAAATAGTGGAACTTTAACGCAAAAGAGAAGAATTTTTACTTAAGCAAAAATGATTAAATTCGAACCATAAATGGTTTTTCTTTGTCAAATAAATATAGTGTCAGGATATAAAAAATAAATAGAGTGTAAGGTAACGTCAATTAATTACGTAAGGACGATTTTTTAAATGTTATGCTCCCCCCCCCCACATTGTAAGAATTCGCGAAATTTTTTAGACCCCACCTTCTTTGGTATGTAAGATTTTATATTTTTATTCTTTATATGAATTATCTTCAATTATTCAGTCGCAATGTCTTGTAAATATGTTATTTTTGTGTAGGTGAATGAGGCTTTTCATATTTTATTTTTTAAATACTTCTGTTTTTACGTTTAAAGTTTGTATTGTAACCTTGATTAATTAATATATTGGCCTGTATTATTTGCGATACGAAATAAAGTATGAAATTATTATTTATGTCGATAAAGTAAGGCGAAATAGGCCAGGTGTTCAAATAATTCTTGTTTTTCCATTTTAGAGAAAAATTGTCACACTTTATCTTTATGGAGGTGGCTTACGTAATTGTTTGCAAGTATGAAATTATTACCTTGTTATTGTTTCAATAAAGATAAAAAAAGTTCCAAAACCACGTTAGTTTACTAAAATTTTATGTTTTTTACTTTTTCTGATTTTGTATTATAAAAATTCGAAAAGAGAAAAAAAGATTCTGAAAACGCATTTGCTAAAAATTCTGGAATCAAGGACGAAATGCGAAAAAGAAAAAACAAGTCGCTACCGGGAATTTTTTTTAATCGTTAAATAAAAAGACATCTGCAGGCTAGAATTTCATTTCCATGATTATAAAACTGTGACAATAGTATCCCATTTTAGACTTTCATATGCTAATCAGAAAGAAAGAAATGCGCAATTTCAGTCGCTTTAATGTATTTCAAATAGATTGATTTATAGTCAGAAAATTTCATTTTTTAGTTATTTTTCATCTTTTTTAATCTAAAAAAGCACCTGCCACAAAAACCAAGCAATTGATTTCAATGAAACTTTGCAAAATCATAGTGACAAGGGGTTCAAAATTATTTTTGTTTTATTTGTTAAGAAAAATAAATTGATGATATAGAACATTAAAAAAAGAAAGAAACATTTGGCGGGCCCGTAATATAATACTTTTATCGTATTATTATTACTTATGTTAGGTGGCAAAACGAATCAACCCGTATTTTGTCGATAATTAGATACTTAGGTAGAAAAATCTAAACAATTCTGATTTACTCTCTCACCAAAGGAGTTTTTATATAACACGCTTGTTCGATTACTCTGAAAAAATAAAAACACCCGCAAAATTGAGGGGCCGGATTCTATAAGGGGTTAAGCGCGTGACCTTTCCGAAATATGTGAATTTTTTTCTCTGAAACTTGAAATTGTACAACAAAGTGGTAAACGTAAAAAAGTTGACAATTTTTAAGACGAATATGGTGGTATTTTTCTTAACTCACTTTCTTGAATTTAAAAATCGATCATTTGTGAGTCACATTTCGGAAAGGTCACGCGCTAAACCCCTTATAGAATCCGGTCCCTCAATTGTATTAATTTTAACCTGACCAAAGTAAGGTCTTTTCTGTATATTTTTAAGATTTATTTTTTTATGCTTCTAGATTATCAATTGTTTTAATATAAAAATAATTATTAATTAAAATAATTTATTAAACTAATTCCTTTTATTATAAAATACTTCTATTTATAGATTTTCTACTATGCGTGCTTGGCTGTGTTCTTTGATTTTACAACTTTTATTACATTTAAGATAAATATAGAAAATATCAATGTATATTTTGTTTTTTTATCGGTAAAAGATAACTCGTGATCCCGAACTTTGAAAATTAACATGAGATTTTAAATGGGAAAAGCTCAGGTTTCGAAAAAATTTAAAAGGAAGTACTTGTTATTTCATATATGCAAATTGTAATTCAGGCTCTTCTTTAGGAATGTTCCAGAAAGCATTTTTAATTTATTCAATTTTATTTTGACCACACCAATCCCATTATATTGTGCCCGAAAAATTCCCCAAAAAAAGGAAAATAGCAGCTTTATGTAAAAATCATTCTAAAGATAGTGATTTTGGGAAGATTTTCCACATGTACTATTTTAATTGTTCCAAAATTTATTATTTGTTAAACATTTTTTTTCTATAAATCGTTAAAAGTTATTAGTTATCGGGATAAATGATACAGATAATGACTTTTATAAATAATAGTACGTGTTTAACATATGTGGTCATTATTTCAACAATTTTCGTTTTTATAAAGAATTGTTTCCCTGTTCATCGTAAAACCTTATTATTTTCTGGAATTAATAACAGAATTAACAAATAGTGCGGGTTATATATTTTTTAAATGAAAGCTGCCAATTAGTCACACAATTTTATTTTTTTAGGATTGGAAATTTACTCATATCTGAAATTAATGACGATATTGATAGTTCTTTAGATCGATTTATTTAATATAAGAAAACACTGATTAGTAAGCTATAATGTATTAGATATCGCTCTCGTCATTCATTACCTGCGTCACTATTTCCAGAAAATAATAAGCTTTAAGAATTTTCATCAAACAAACCAAAATTAAATCAAATTATTCGATTTATTCCTTTAATTTCAGACAAATTGAACAGTCGGAAAATATATTTAAAAAAATAATACTCTTTACATTTATCAGCTTTATCAGTTATTACAAAAAATAATAAGATTTTGCGATCTACTGAGAAACATTTTTTCAAAAAAATATTAATTGTTTAAAAAATTAAAACTAAGTATCCTTCGCATGAAACTAGAACTGAAATGTTATTTTACATTTTTTGGGCATTTTCCGGGTACAATTCAAGGGGGATGGGAGGTCCAAATTAAAATGTATGGATGAAAATTATACTTTCAAGAACAAACTGGGGAGGATTTATAACAAAAAATTTCTAAATAAATTTACATATTTTTACTGAGTAATTAGTAGATTTGCACAAATGAATTAGTCATATAAAATTAAGTGGTATTGTTGCTAATGTAAATAAAGTAAGGTTAATTGATCAGGTGTTCAAATATTTTTTGTTTCCATTGGAAGAAAAAAGTTATCTCACACGTTATCTCAGCGTAGGTGACATATGTGATCAATTTACAAGGTTAACATTATTGGATTTTTATTTTTTTGATCAAGTTAAAAATATTACGCAACCACGTTCATTTATTAAACTTTTCTGTTTTTTATGTTTCAAAGTTGGCGTTAAAGACCCATTTGACAATATAAATATTTGCCATGAAAAACGATGTAAAAAAATTGGTACTGGGAATTATTATATTTGCCACGTAAATGATTTTAAGCTCTAAAAGCCCATTGTAAAACCTTGAGGTCTCTTTTTTATGGTATCATTTTTGCGTGTTCTGTTTTTTTAATAGGATAAGCTCATGCTCTTATTTTCAATATAAAACAAGTGCATCTGGGTTCCCTCTAATGGTCTTGTTTTATTACCACGCAGCATTTTTTTTTGTTAGTCTTATTTTAATATCTGAAATTAGCCCTGAAATAATACTATATTTTACAGTGATAATAAAATGTCTTGGCTAATTTATGATATATCTTAAAGAAAAGCCGTTCACATGCAATCATTTTATTCCGATGATTTTAAAACTTTAAAAATCACCTCTCATTTTACGATTTCATGTTGTAAGTTGTTGAGAGTATTATTCAGTGAGTTTGAACGATATAACTTGAAAATCGGGTAATTCAGTAGATCCGAACATTTAAAAATTTTTGTATAGAAAAAGTCTAAGATATAAGAAATTCGCTAAAAATTTCCTATTCTTTCATTTCTCCAGATCATTTTAAACTCACCTAATAAGGGACTATCCATAAATTACGTAACGCGTTTTTCTTTTGTTTATATCGTTGTATCCCTTTTGGCTGCGAGGCAATTTCATTCTTGTCTTTATTTAAATAAAAGAAAAACGCGTTACGTAATTTATGAACAGCCCCTAATATTTCTTAGAAATAAAAAGGCTTAAAATTAAACCTAATTCGTGGTGTCAAAAATTTTTTTAGTGATAATCAGTCTTCTCAATGCTAAAACACACCTCAAAAACTTGTGTTACTCCAGCTTTTTTTAAACTCTCCCTATATCATCCCTGAAAACTGAAAAGTGTACTAAATTTACCCTAATTCGTGGGATGAAGATTCTATTGCTGATAATAATTCCTACGAATGATAGTAAATCTTGTAAATTTTTTAAGTTTACGGGATCATATAGGGGAAAGTTAAAAAAAAAACTGCAAAAAATTAGTGTTCTCAGGGTGCCTTTTAGCATTAAGAAGACCCATTATCAGCCATTAATTTTGACTCAGCGCAGTAGGGAATTTTTTCTGATTTTTTTAGTCCTAAAGTATGATATACGGTGAGTTCCAAATGATCTGGAGGGATACAAGTTTTTTAAGGTGTCTTTTAGCATTGAGCAAACATATCACCAGTAATAAAATTTGATTTCAAAAATTAGGGTAAGTTTAGTACACTTTTTCCTTCTAAGGGATGAAATAGGATGACTTCCAAATGCGCGGGGGAGTTGAAACTTTGGTGAGTCATTTATTGGATTGTATATAATTATTTTCGGCCAGGAAATGTTGGATCTTATATCTTTCAGAAAATTTGTATTTCCTAATATTTGTTTATCGTGATCGGTGCAAACTTCAATCTCATTAGTATTAGGCCTCAAAATAGTATTGAAATTTCATATATTTTGTTTAAAATTTAGTATTTGTTTTACAAAAAATTGTATCAATGTCGCGGTTACATCTAAATGGAAACGTAGATTCTTGCTTTTGCCTTAAAGTGGGGATCTTCCTACTTATTACGTAAATCGGCACTTTCCATTATGTACTGTGTTTAATGACTTATTAAGCATACATAAAAAAATTCATATAAAAGGGGCTCGCATTTAACTTAGCATTACAGTATACTACTAAATTTTGACCAAAGTTGAAGTAATTCGAAAATACGTGAAAAATGGCGAGGAAGAAGGTTTTGTTCACTTTTGCATTTGCCATGGGTCTGGTAATGTGCGTACAAGGACTCAAAATCAGCCGTGATAAAAAGAATTACTATTTCGGAAAACATAAGAAAGGAGACATAACTTTACTGAAGGACCAGCCGGCAACTTCATATCGTCATTTCACTCACCACGACATTACACCGACTTTCATAATCAAGCCTGCGGACAAAGCTATGAGGGCAAGGCTATCAATAAAAGATGAAAAAAAAGAAGGCTATATTCCGAGAATTTCCGAGATTATTGTGACCGATCAAGGCGGTGGCTCTAAGGAATGCCACATTGTAAACGGCGGTATTGGAAAATCTCATGTGACACTAAAATTCAAAAGTCACAGTTTGGGAGGAAAACTGAATTATCTGGTTACCATAAAAGGACAGTAAATCAGAATTAATTCTGACTTCTTCATTAATTATATTGTAGACTAACTATTTCATGAACTATTGTTTCTGTGAAATTTATATTTGCTGAAAACTATGTCATTTTTAATTTCTATCATTGAGACTACTGTTCGATATTTGCTAAGTCGATCCAAAAATTGTATGGAAGTTGAATAAAATTTACGAAAAAATGAAATATTCTGTTTCCAAAAAAGTGTTTTATTACTTTATTCCTCGTAAAATTAATGATAATAAGTAAATGTATTATTCGAAATTTAAGCCAGTTTTAGTCACTTATTAGTCACTTTTTGGAAAAAAGTCACTTTATCTCATTTTATATTTTATCTAAACAAAAGCTAAATAATTTATTTAATCGGTGTATGAAATCTCCATAATCTATGGTGCGAAAATTCTATTCAATATCAGAGTTCGAGCTTTTTCCCATATTCTCCTCTTATCTCTTTTTTAAAAGAATTTTTTGTTTTTCATCGAATTGCGAAAATTTCGAACTGAATTAATATACCTCAATAAGAAAATACAAATGATTTTTGTTAAAAGTTAATTTATTTTGGTTGAAACTTGGATCATTACATCTTTTTTGACTAACAATTCAACTTTCGTTAAAATTTCAGATTTTTGGCAGATAAATAATTTTTTTACTACAATTAAATTTTTCTTTTTTTTATTAAAAATGTATCTTTTTTAGTAGAAAATTCAACTATTTCGAAGAAATTTCAACCTTTTTAATCCGTTTTGAATATAGAATCAATTATTTTAATAAATATTTGTCTTTTTTTCTTGAGATTTCAACTATTCCATTTTTCGTTGAAAAATCATCTTTTTGTTTAAAAATTCTACTGTTGTATCGAAAATTGAATAACTTTCTTAAAAACTAATTTTTTGGTTGAAGAGTCGTCATTTAAGTTGAAAATCAATCTCTTTGATGAAAAATTTTTAAAATTTTCTTGTGGTATTTTAATATATTGATAGCAATTTCAAAAAACATAAACAATTTCAAGGAATTTGAAAGGGCTTTATACAATTGTATAGGGTTTTACGGAAACTCATACGCCATAAAATATTTTTTTATTTTCTAAGGAATTTTGAAAGATATTGTATGGATTTAAAGATGTTTTACGGGATTTCATTACATCTTTCAGGCATTACAAAGAATGTCTCAAGATTTCTATAATTTTGTGGATATTAAAGGATTTCAAAAGATTTTAAGGATTTCAAGGGGTTCCAAAGATTTGAAGAGATAAAAAAAAATATTTAATGAAAAAAATGCATGTAGTTGCATTTGGAAGATTTTTGGCATGGAAGATGTTTTTGCTGGATTTCGTGTTTTTTGTCTTAATATGATACTCAGCTCAATTAATTTAATTTTAATTAAATCACTAATTTACTTAATAAAAAAATGTTATTGGATATCATGGTAATATTATTCAATTTCAAATTAGATTAAATTCTTCAATTTCAGTTCAAAATGAAAAAGCGTGGCTTTTACCGAAATTATGAGATTCTGTCCCATTAAATAAGTTTTAAATAAATAATAAAATTATAGTTTTACCGGAGCTCACATCTGCAGCCTCATCTATCCAACTGCTTATTACCCAATTTTAATGAGAAGTCTGTAGCAATATATTCTCCCGAAATATTACAAGAATTTTCTTTATATTGAATAGTTTTTAGAATTTTCCGAGAAAAATTGTATATTATAAATTAAAAAACATTTTTTATACTGGCTTATAATCTATTAATTGCGTAACTCAATACTAAAAAACAAATTTTTTTTAAACGGTTTATTGATCTTTCAATCATTAAAGGAGCGCTTTAGGCAAAGAAAATTTATTTAATTCCCTTTACTTTCTTGGAACACGATGCGGCTAAATTAAGTTTAAATAAAAGTTTTATGTAAATAATACTTTTTTGTATTTATTCAGGTTACATGGCATTCTGCGAACTTTGAATGACAGAAACAAAAATAATGGGCGGCGAACTTTTTGAATAATGTGAATTTTTTCATTTAATATTACTAAGAAATAACCGCTTATGGGGGAAAAGTCAAGAGATTCTGTTACGATTTGTTATGGTAAATGGGGTTCCTTTATTTATGTACGTAATTTTTAGAAAATTGCGAATGAAACAAACAACTCGCAATTATTGTACAGCAATTTAGTATGAATTTAACTATACGTGCCAAAGAAACTAATTGAGTGGAAAACGATACTATAAGCTATAATAGTTAAACTTGAATTTGAAATTATTTAATTTTGTTCATAGAAGGTTGTAGGTTAAAAACGTTAAAAGTTTAAGATTTTGGTCTTTGAATATTTATGGTCAAGGAAAATGAAAAATTTTTCGGGGAAAAATTAGAGAATTCTTCAATTCTTTATTAGTTTCGTAGAAAATGTACTTTTTAATCAAATTTGATATATTGGTGTTGAAAAGTCAACTGAAATATTTTCTGGATGAACATTCGAATTTTTTCTTTAAATTTGTCTTTTAATTTAAAAATTCATCTATATTAGT
The DNA here is from genome assembly GCA_010014905.2 of Druon quercuslanigerum. NCBI lineage: Eukaryota > Metazoa > Arthropoda > Insecta > Hymenoptera > Cynipidae > Druon > Druon quercuslanigerum. The sequence goes on from JAAAKG020030026.1 coordinate 24,784, forward strand.
ATAGAATTAATCTTCCGTGCTTAGGAATGCAACTATTTTGTTTAAAAATTTTTGTTCAACCATTTGTTAAGAAATAGTATTTTGTTCAAGTTTCATATTTTTCATTGAAATTCATCTCTTTGGTTAAAATTTTAACTCTTTTCTTGAAAATTAATTTGTTTGTTCAAAAATTCAATTATTTAGGTTAAATTTTTTTTTCACGAATGAAAAACCTTTATTTGTTGAAAATTCGTCTTTTCGGTTGACATACAAACAATTACACTTTTCTCTTGAAAATTCATCTTCCTTGCTTGAAAATTCAATTCTTTTGTTGACAATTTAAGTTTTAATTATTTGAGCTTTATTTTGTTTAAATAAGATCCTATGTTAAAAATATTAAAAGATTGAAATTCTGCTGTATAAAATATTTTCACCAGTTGCAAAGCCCCACGAATGTTTTAAGATGAAATAAAAATAATCGGATAGGCATTTCTAAAAACTGTGCAATTATTGTGCATTTTTATGATACAATTTGACTTTTTTAATTTTACGTTTTTGAATTTCCTTTCTAAATTATATTAAAATTTAGTTCAGACTGGAAAGCTAATATCAATTTTCCTTTAATTTAACTTTTCTTGCTTTTGGGAACGTTTTTCCACTGTCCTGAAAAAAGGTTGTAATATTGGATGTCCTTTCGGAATACTAGCTTTAGCTGCGTTTTATTTTTTCATCCACTGTATTTCACTGTCAGGATTATTGTGTAATTGAGATAACTTTTTGCTTATAGCAAATAATAAATTAAATAAAAAATTTACAACATTTAAATAGGTTGGATAAAGTTTCATCTAATCTGAATTAGTGAAAAGTTTAATAATTGAATTAGTCACAGGGTACCTGACTAAGAAAATAGTAATACTTAATCATTCTATTAACAAAGTAGTTAAAAAGCCCAAGCTTATTTTCCTAACGCTTCGTGATAAAAATGTTGATTAATTTTTTTATAATTTCGATTACTAATCAATTAGTTTTTTTTTGTATATAGTTTGCGCTATAAAATAAGTTGCAATTATTACTTTCAAGGTAAATAAATTAAGCTCAAATAGATTAGGCATTTAAATAATACTTGTGGACTAAACCGAAAGAAGGTGATAGATACATTTGTTGCAAAAATGTAGATAATGATTTTTTCTGCATGTTTCAAATATAATAAATTTCATTTTAACTAACATACTTTTCTTTTAAAGATATATCTTTGCGGAATCAAAAGTAAATTAATTAATTTTTATTTTGTTTATAACTTTCAAAAGATTGTTTACATCTAATTAATGTAACAACCTGCCAGATTTAAATGGCCCATTTTAAACTAATTTTTTATGAATGGATTTTAAGCTGCATTACATCCTTGAATATTGAGAAATTAGTTCAAGTTCATTTATCACACTTTGTTCGCTTCCTCTTCACATGTTCGTACATTTTGAGGAAACACTTGGCCAATGCGTTACCTTGGTCGATATGACATACCAAGCCTATTCATAAGTTTCATAATATAACCTGCTTTTGACTCAATAAAGTTAAGCTAGCTGTGAATTCAATTTTGCGTCTTTCCACTTTGTTTATCTTTACATATTTATAGAGTTCATTTGATGAACCCTTTGCTTCCTCATTATATTTAATGAGCAAATATTTTTTTTATTCCTTATTGAGAAATTCCAAATAAAAAGATAGGTCAATTGAAACGTCTATTTTTATGTGAACCTTCAATTATGATAATAAAAAAACTTTGTCTGTGTGGAGCAGATTTTTCAAATGATATAAATGCTCATAACTTCCGTACTCTTCAAGGCAATATATTAATATTATAGGTCAGTAGATTTCCCTTGAATCAAGGAATCCTGGAAGTTCTTGCATCAAGTTTAATTATTTAATAAAAAAAGTTCAACTATAAAAAACGATTTTTCAAATACTATAAATAATCATGAGAGCCTTACTTTGCAATCTGCAGTCAATAACTTCCTTGCTATGAAAACCCGAGTTTTAAAATAATATAATTTTTAAAAAGAATGTAAGAAATATTTTTTTAAATATATCTGTCAGTTTCTTTTATATCAGTGGTATCAATTATCTGCAACAGTCTTCCAGTTATTTCGTTCAAATAAAAATGTGACATGCACACACATATCCACACACATATAAACACATACATCCGAAAAATTGCTTTGAACATTGTTTTTAACATTTTTTTTATTTGAGGGACGTTTCATTAAATGAATTATATTTTTTTCCAAAAATTTTGTAAAATTTAAAGTCTAAACGTGACAATTCTGACATGTCATAACTGATGTAAGGACTGTGGTATGTCCATATCTGTATATTACGAAATTACGCGAAGGAATGTAAATTTTTATCAAAGATATATATATATATATATATATATATATATATAACGAATTCTATACTATATAGACCATAATTCCCTCTGAATAAATATTACCTATTAGGTTACTGAATAAAAGTTAAATATATTTAAAATTGAGGTAGAAGAAAAGGGTGATAAAAACATTTGATGGCACTGGATGATTAACTTTGAGGCCAGTTTCCTTATTATATTATATTAAATAAATCCCCTGAAAGCTCGTTTGTTTGAATTTCTTATCGAATTTCTCAAAATTGATATTCATTTTATTTTTAAGTTTTTAATGTTCAATTTTAATGGCAACATTTCAAAGTATAAGCTTTTTAAATTTTACGGTTTGACTTATCTAAGTTGAATAACATTAAAGAATTCAAAGTAGAACCCTTTTGAATTTTAAACTCTTACCATCGAAGCTTTAGAAATATGTAATCCCGAAATTCTTAATCCAAACGCTCATTTACCAATTCGTCAATATGAAATCATATTCCATTAAACTGCAAAATTAAAAATGTTAAACTTTGCAAATTGAACAGTTCAAAGATTTTTGGTTAAAATATATAAAACTATCATTGTCAATGCTATAAATTAAAACTAATCGTTCTTCCAATTCAGTACACAATTAAAAGTAACAAGTTTCACTTTTCATCTGAATGTTTAAAATCCTAAATTTGCAATCGTCCACTCAATACTTTCTAAATTGAATAGGCTGAAAATTAAATATTCTAGGCTAAAATAAATTTGAATGAATTTTGGAAATGAATACAATTATTTATTTTATTGAAAATGGTTTATAAAGTTTTAATCGGATATATAAATTTACTTAGGTACGCAAGTACCTAATGGTTGGTCTTATTGTACCTAACTCTTCGGTAATCTTTATTCGCTGATTGTATTATTCATAACAGAATCGCGAATTATATTTTTCTGAATTTTTATTTACATTCTTTTATATACATTGTTGAAAATGAAATTTCAATAAAATGCTGTAATGTTCTCGGTTTATCGAACCAAGTTATATCAAATTTAACAAATGAATATTCTCCGTGTATCAATAGTGTTTAATCGGTTTTTCATATTTACAAAGATTTAAATTTCTATCTGCCAAATTGAAATTGTTATTAAGCTGCAAAGTGAACCGTGAATCCCCTATTTCGAGTCGAGCGAACGACACGAGAAATCCAGTAGGACGATGATCCATGTAGCACGTTGCATATATTTACAAATTTAATTATTAACTGATAGAAATGAATAAGGTGTAAAACTACATTTGTGGTTGGACTGATAAAAAAAAGTAAAAAAAACCAAAGCTATTTGAATAAATCAGGCATCCAGCGAGTATGCCTAAATTTCGTATTATTGTAAATATACTTCTAATTTTGTAACCCACCATCGGATGACTCAATCAACATAGCTGTTTTCATTAATGTGAAGTTTTTTAAACATAAAGCGGAAATCGTTGGCAATAAGAAAATGATAACATTCTACAAGCTATTTTGAACCTTGATTTCGCCCCAAAGTGGGAATTACCTACCTATTGCGGAAATTGCATCTTTCGCTTGCACTGTATTCGAAGACTGAGTTTGCTTTTTTTCAAGTTGTATAAAAGGAGCTCAAATTTGGCCGAGCATTACAGTCTCTTACTAAACCTTGACCATAGGTGAAGTAATTACGTTAGAAAATTTCTTCAGTTTACGTAAAATAAAAGTGACTCTCTTCAGTAATACGCAAAAATGGCAGTGAACAAAATTTTGTTCACTTTGGCCTTTGCCATGGGTCTGGTGATTTGTATACAAGCACTACTCACTATCAGCCACAGTAAAAAGGATTACCGTTTTGGAAGCAAAAAGAAAGGTGACGCAACTTTAATAAAGGATAAGCCTGTAAAAGAAGAGCGCCATGTTGATCGCAAATATAAATATGTGACATTCGTACTCGAGCACCCGAACGATGGGATCATGAAACAGTTAAAGAAAAAAGATGAAAAAGATTCCGCATATATTCCAAGAATTTCGCAGATTATTGTGAAAGATCAAGGTGGTGGTTCTAAGTCATGCGATATTGTGAGTGGTGGTCTCGGAAAAAAATATGTCACACTAAGATTCAAAAACCATGGTATGGGTGGAAAACTGAACTATTTGGTTACGATAAAAGGACAATAAAACAAAACCTAGTTCTGACTCTATATTAACTTGAATATGTAGACTCACTTTGTTCCCAAATATTGCAATTGCGAAATTTATATTTTTGAATGACTGCGTAATTTGAAATTCACCATTATTGTGAGTACTGTATTGTAGATTGAAAATTCTTGTAAGAGTCTAATAAAATTTCAAAAAGTGAAACTATAGTTTCCAAAATAGGTTTGTTATTATTTAATTACTCCTTTTTTCCATTTTTTTTCTATACACAGGCTTATTTCAGAGAGTGACTAATTCTGCAAAAAATTAAGTTTGGAAAATTTTCAAAAAATCGTTAGAACCCTTTTTAAGGTTTGCGTCAATTCATTTTTAGATTAAGTATTCCTGATTAATAGGGGCCAAGACATCATGTGTAAAAAATCGACCTACTTTCCGTTTCTGAACAATTTCCAAATTTCAAATTCTACTATCTGCATACTATAGGGAATTTAATAGAAAAATTTGAAACTTCACTACATCAAAGTCGTTCATCGAGCGGCAGTAGTACTTCTATCTTTGGTTAAATCATAGGCAATATTGACAAAAGACGGAGCACAGTTGCACATATCTGGTATTTACTTTTCAAAATAGTTCCCAGGTAGCAATTCTAAACGGATTCGCAAGTTGTCTTTTTTTAGAACTGAGCCCCATTACATTTCTGAGAAAATTGTAGAAGCTTATTTGAGGTTTATTTATAAAAATAAGTATTTAGGTAACGCAAAAATTGGAAAATGCCCACATTTTTAGGTTTTATTTTTTTTTCTTGGAAAAATATCGCCATTTGTAATATTTAATGCAGATATATGCAGATGACAGACATTATTAATTTCATGTTGAAGTTGAATTGTATAGAAATTGGCATATAACCAAGTAATCAAATGTGTCATTTTCTGTGAAAAAATCTTTACTAAAAATTCCTGATATTTATTTTTTTATAAATCTAGTGTCTTAAAAGTCTTTTAAGAAAAGTTATTGTTTTCTATTAGCCATTTTAAATGTAAATATTTAATTTAGCTATTATTATTTTTTCTCTTCTTTAAGAAACCTACCCTTCTCCCCTTTCTCATTTTTTGTTAAGTAGTTGGCTCTTTCTTTTATTAAGAAATAATTTTTTTTAACTTACTATGTAACTATTATACTCTTGTTTGAAAATTGATCTTTTCTAGTTGAAAATTCATATATTCTTAAGAAATTCTGCTAGGTTATATATTAAACTATTTTGTTAACAAATAACTTTTTTGTTAAGCATTGCTATGTTTCGGTTTATATTTGAATATTCGCTGAAAAATTAAACTGTTTTTTTTTCATTTGACTTCTTAGTTTAAAATTAATATTTTTTCATAAAACTTGACATTTTTGTTAAAAAATTTATTTGGTTTTGTGAAAATTCGGTTTTTTGGTAGCATATTAATATTCTTGCTGTAAAGTTCATCTTTTGGTTAAAAATTTCTCTATATAGTGGGAAATCCACCTTTTTGGTTGGAAATTAAACAGTTTGGTTGTAAATTAATATCTTTTTGAAGATTCACTTTCTTGGTTAAAAATGTATCCATTAGGTTTTTAGAAAATTAATCTTCCGTGTTAAAAAAATTATATTTTGGGTGGAACTCTTTTGTTGAAAATTCATTCGTTTTAAAATTCCTAACTTGAGTTGTAAATTCATCTTTTTATTTAAAAATGTAACTATTGTGTTAATTTTTTTTATTAATAATTAAATTTTTTAACTTAAAATGTTAATATCCTATTTTTATTAAAAATTAATTTGTTCTAGTTGATGATTTATGCATTTGGTTAAAAATTCATTTCTATTGTCGATAACTAATCTTCTTGGTTGAAAATTCATATTTTTGTTTAAAATTGCATCTTTTTGGTCTAAAATTTATTTTGTTTGGGTGTAAATTCAACAATTGGATACAAAATTAAGCTATTTGGTTTATGTATTTTGTAGAAAATTAGTCTTTTTGGTATAACATTAATCTTCTTACTCTAAAATTCCTCTATTGAGTTGAAAATTTAACTATTTGGTTAAAAAATCATCTTTAGTTAAAAACTCAACTAATTGGGTTAAAGTTTAACAAGATTGTGAAAAATCCATATTTTTCAAAGTTCACCTTTTCGATATAAAATGTTAATGTTTTGATGAAAATGCGCTTTCTTTATCACAAATTATTTTTTTATCTTAAAATTTCACTATCCCGTTTTAGGAAAGAAATTGATCCCTTATAAGTGCAAAATTCATAATACATATTTTATATTGAATTTAATATAGTATTCACATTATTATTATTTTTTGTACTACTTTTCCCTAAAGTTGGTAACGTAGTTTATGGGCAACCCCTTTCTGAATCTCTACTTCTTTAATTAGCAAAAAGTGAGCCACTTAATCATTAGAGAAAATTAACAATACAATTATTAAAAATATTGTCTAATTTGATAGTAAAAAACTACTTATTACTCACATCAATGAACAATGAATATATATATGAATATATTTAGGCCTATCTATATAAATAAAATGGTCCAATGAAAAAAGTATGTACATTTTTTTCGCTTTCCGGAAAAAAGAATTTTTTTTTTAACATAGGATAGCTAAGTTTTAGCAAAAATGAAAAAAAATAGTTAATAACTTTTTGTAAATTAAAGTTGCCCCTTTTATTCTGCACGGATGTGAATACTCATCTAAACACTAGATTCTCTTTCGCAACCCTTCTTTCTCACTCTCTTTTTTACGAGTTTCTGGCTTTTCTTTCAATTTAATAGAATATTTCGGGTACAATCGTCGCAACTTCCTTACAAGGTCTCTCTATACCTCTCTTTCTTTTCATTCTCCTTGACTATGATGTTTTTTTCAGCTGGCGCCGAAAATTCGATAACGAACATGATTCGCTTCTCGAAGTCAAGAAGAACTATGTCAGGCCTCGAGTGTGCAACAGAACAATTTAGGGTAAACAAAAAGGGGTCATTTACAAAATACGCGATACGTTTAGGGGGGGGGGGGTCTACCGAATTATCCATGTAAAGACCAATGGGAAAAGTATCACGCAGGGGGGGGGGTCAAAAGTTCTCGAAAAATGTATCACGTATCTTGTGAATGGCCCCATAAAAAGTTTTTTTATTCATTTGCTGATCTGGAAATAGTGTTTGATAATATGGACAGAAGTAGCTTTGGGAAGTCCTGAAAGAGTACTGAGTCAATGAGTGACTTATAAAATGATTAAAAACAATATATTCCGATAGTAAAACAAGGGTTAGAGTAAATGTGCAACTGATTAACTGGTTCGATTAAAGAAAAGGCGTTTTACAAGGATATAACAGGTATGCCCGGACAGAAAAGTATAGGGACAAATAGTTTATCAAAATGCATGATAAAGAGTGTTAGTGAAATGAGTGATACCGGAAGCAAATGAACTTGGATACTAATAGGCCCTAGTGGACAGCATTACATAATGTATATGTGAAGCTCTTCGCGTGGGGTGCTTGCTAGAGAGATTGATCAGCGGCCTGGGTCAGACCAATGCTGCGGAACAAAAGTGTTACTTCAATAAACAAGAGAAAGAACCAAGTGAGTCACGCTTACTCCGCAAGGGATTTGGCTTGATGGTATAAGAATAATAATGATAATATTGATTAATTGTTCAATGCTATCGCTTATAAATCAATTAGTAAAATGAATGAAAAGGTAAAGTTAAATAAATTAGATATTTAAATCAGAAGTAACCGAACAAAACATGAGAAATCCATTCGAGATAATTTCTCAATAATTAGACAAATTCTGTATCTCAAAAAAATCAGAGATAGAAAAATTCAAATAGGATTACAACGAGAAAATTATCTGTACTTTTATCCAATATTTTCGATTTATCGAACCGATTAGCTTGGTGTTATAAACTTTTAATTTATATATTTCAAAAATTACACAATTATTAAAGCGATATTTTATTAAGATAGAATTTTCTTCATAAACCAAATGTCAATAATCATATTTCTCAAATCCTGAAAATACTGAAACCACTCATTAAAAAATTGATTTATGTTTTATTTGTTTAATCGTCAAATAGAACTTGTTTTTTATTTTATGGAAACAATGGGCAAATTTTTTATCTTGGTGAAGATGATGCACCAAGCCTAGTCGTAAATTTTACAATATTACCTTCTTTTGTTTCAATAAAGTTAAAAATGTTACATAACCTATGTCAGACCAATTTTTTGATACACATATACAGTCCTAAATTAATTCATATATATTTAGTAAGCATTCAACCTTAATTGTTTATCTATTTATATTAACGTAAATGGTAGGACGTAAATAAAGAAACATTTAAAATCTACATATACAGATATCTTTTAAAATTTAGTGATGCATCGTAAGAAATGAATAGTTCGTGCAACTATACAAGAAAAATGAAGAAAAAAAAGCGAACTAAGTAAATCAGCCATCCCGCGAATATTAATAAATGACAAATTTACGAATAACTGCTTTAGACAAATACTAAGCACAATTAAACATTTTATATAATAATCCTATTCTTCATGTATACTTTTATCAAATAGAATTAATAGAGTTTTACTAGTAACTAATGAAATTTAATTACATTAAATTTAAAGAGCACATCATAATAATAAAATCTCGTACATTTTGTCAAAAATTCAGTATTAGCTGTATTGAAAATTATCTTAATGGCGCGATAATCTGAAAATTGCTATGCAGTTTAGCAACAATTAAAACTTGGTTTAAAAATGTAAGGAAATTTCTTTTTAATTTATCAAATTTTTTTAAGAGCGTATTGAGATATTTTGAAATTGTAATATAAAATTGAATAACAATGTTTCTTTGTTTTTAAAAATATCAACCATTTTGTTGAAAATATCTCTATTTTGTTGCAAATCCGTCTTTTTTTAGAAAAATAATCCTTTTTCTTGTTGAAAATTTATTTTATTTATTAAACATTTAATTATTCCATTCAAAGATAAAGTATTTTAGTTAAAATTTATGTTTCTCGTTTAAAATTCATCATTAATTGAGAGTTCAACCATTTAGTTGCAAATTCATGTAATTTGTTGAAATATCGTCTTTTTGTTGAAAAACTTATCTTTTTGGTCAAAAATTAAACTATTTTACTTAAAAATACATCATTTTAGTTAAAAATTCAGCTTTTTGGTATAAAATCAAACAATTCTAGTATAAGATTCCCTTTTTTAGTTAAAAATTTGTCATTCAGGTTACAAATGCAACCAATTTGTTGAAACTTAGTTTTTTTGTGAGAAATTAATGTTTTTATGATAATTACACTATTTCATATTTGTTTGAAAAATAATTTTTATCACTTCGAAATAAAATTATTTTGCTTACATTTTGTCTTATTTAGATGACAGTTGAACTATTCGGTTGAAAATTCATATACTTTGTTAAAAAATCGTCTTTTTGGTAGACAATTTATTAAACTTGTTGGAAATCGGACTATTTAGTTAAAAATTCATATATTTTTTAGAAAAGTGGACTTTTATGTAGAAGACTAATGTTCTTACTTCGAAACTCTTTTTGGTTGAAAATTCAGCTGTTTATTCCTTATTCTGCTTGAAAAATCATCTCTTTGGTTTAAAATAAAACTATGCCAGTTAAAGATTCACCGTTTTATTTAAAAATTCATTAGTCTCATTAAAAAATGACTAATTTGTTAAAAGTTTTTGTTGGTGAAAAATTACTCTTTTCCTGGAAATTGCACTATTCAATATTTGATTGAAAAATGACCTAAACTAGTTAAAAATTAAACTATTTATTTAAAAACTCATTTATCTTGTTGAAAATGCAATAATCTTGCTCGAACACTTACGAATTTGAAGCAATTAAAACTAATTTCATATACTATTACATACATTTTAGTGAAATATATATTAAGTTTTAAGTATTGGAAGAAATAATACAAATTTGTATAAATTATTATTGAAATTCATGGTCTTCAGGCACAAGTTAAAGAAATGATTAATAAAATTTTATTATAAATTACCTATCTTTTTATAAAGTTACATTAAAAAAATTCAAATCCGTTCAGTCAGTAAACTCAGGAAATTCTATACATCCTCCTATTCCATTGTTTCAAAAACTTCGAACTACCTGGCTCAGTCAGGAAATTTTTCAAAAATTTGAGTAGACACCCTGATACAGATGGCCTCTACAGATACCTTTAAATTTTACGAATGCATTTTAAAAAACCGAAATCGGTGACGAATTTCCGTCTACAAGTTATTTTCAACTTCGATTATAAATTTCGCGACCAAGTGGGGATACATGTACTGCGTATATCAGTACTACCGATCGTTCTGTTTGTAGATTGATTAAGCATCCTTGATAAAACTTGTATAAAGACTGTTTGAATTTGGCTGAGCATTGCAGCTTCTGACTCAACCTTTATAATATTTGAAGTAATTACAGCCGAAAATTTCTTCAGTTTACGTAAAGCAAGAATCTCTTCAAAATACTTGAAAAATGGCAGTGAACAAGAATTTTTTCCTTTTGGAATTTGCTATGGGTTTGGTAATATGTGTCCAAGGACTCACTGTCAGCCATGATAAAAAGGATTACCATTTCGGAAAACATAAGAAAGGTGACGTGACTTTACGAAAGGACGTAAAAGTAATTGAAGGACGTCATTTTTTTGACCACGAAACCTATGTGACTTTTGTACTCACACACCCGGATGATAATATAGTTAAAAAGTTACAGAAAAAAGAAGCAAAAGAACCCGAATACATTCCTCGAATTTCCGAGATTATTGTGAAAGATCAAGGCGGTGGTTCTAAGTCATGTAAGATCGTGAATGGGGGCGTCGGAAAAAAACATGTCACACTAAGGTTCAAAAACCACGGTTTGTTTGGGAAATTGAACTATTTGGTCACGATCAAAGGACAATAAGCTAAACCTATTTTCGACTTTTTCTTTGTTTGCATATGTAGAAAGACTTTATCCTGAAATCTCGTTATTGCAAAATTGATAATTGTGACAGATAATGTAGTTTTACATTAATGTCTATGTTAAAAATGTATTTCATACTGAGAAATTCTTGTAAGAGACAAATAAAATTTCGGAAAGTGAAATTATGGTTTCTAAAAAATGGGTGTCACTTTTTTTTATTTATACTGAAATCATTTATAATTAAGTAGACATATTATGTTTCTTATACACCACCAGTAAAAACTCTGCAAAAAATTGAGCTAGAAAGATAAAAAAACCGTTAGAATTTATGTTAAGCTTTGCGTCGATTTATCTACAGATATTAAGAGTCGAGCTATGATGTGAAAATATCGACCTTTTTCCATTTTTAGACCATTTCCGATGTGGAAGTATACTCAAGTCGAAACTGATTTAATGTTTTAATTTTTTTATAATTATTTATTTTTACACAATGTGTAGCGAAAAAAGGAATTTTCTACGAAAAATGTTGAAATCTATTCGAAAAATAATACGATTATTAAATAATATTAAAAATATAATTAAATAAAAAAATAATTGTTTTTGATTCTGAAAATGAAATATTTTAATTCTTAATTAAAAATTTCGTAAACAAAACACTTATACTGGGCTCTTCCATGATGAAAAATTTACCTTCACAAACAAATATTGCTATGCTAGGCATATGAATGTAGATAATTTTTTATTTTTTGCAATTAGTTATTGTTTAAAGGAATATTCTTTGTTTTAAGCATTTTTCAATTAATTAAATAATTAATTATTATTTACTTGAACATTCTTCTTAAGCAGGGATAGAAAAATCTAGTTTTTTTAAAACTTCATTCACTTTTTTGCTTATTATTAACTGATTAAGTCATTCAGATATTACTGCTACGTTTTTTAACATATTCATATTATAAATAATTTTTTCGTTAAAACATTTTACTAATGTTAGTTTGAATGGAAATGTAATAAAATTTTTTTTCAATTTTTAAAATGTTTATCGATAAATAATGTAGCAAACAATTTCGTAAGGATTTTAATAAAAAATGTGTCTCTTGCAAATGACAATTAACCACTTAAGTTACAGAAAAGGTAAATTTCAAACATTTATTTCATAAAAAAATTGTTCAAATAAATAAAATTGTTTATATAGCTGCAATTTTATTTATAACGGGGCAGTATTACATGAATTTCGTAGATATTTAATAATAAGCTATAAATTTAGCCAAATATAACAAAAAAATTGGATTTCCAACTCTTTTTATAAAAAAACTTACAATTAAATAATAATTAATTGTTTCGGCGATTGCAAAATGATTGAACCGAAGAACCTTTTTCCTCCCTCTGAGTACATTAAACCTAATTAAAATCTAACTAATAACCGATTTGGCTCAAACTTTGGTGGATTTTTTTCCGGGAACCTAACAAAATGGAAGACTATGGGAAAGTCAATTTTATGCACTACACTATTGCATCATCCTCGCAATATTTTTTATATTTTTTTAAAATATTTTTTTTTCATTTCGATCTCCTGAAAAGCCGTCCAAATATTGTATATGTCCTTTTGAAACGTCACCTTTCAACTGCGTTTTAATTTTTCATCTACTGGTTCTCAGCTTTAGAATTAACATGTCATTCAAAATGGAATGCTTTTTCATTCTGGTTTGATTTATTTTTACTGATTAGATTAATTATTAAGTGCCTGATTAGAAAATTGTTATATTTGAGCATTTTATTGATTTTGTACTCAAACCTTATGTTCGTTTTTTGCGATATAATATAAAGTAAGATTATTTCTACGGTAAATAAAGAAGGTTCAATGTATAGGATGTTCAAATAATACTTATGTTTTCATTTCCAGAAAACAATTGGTAAATACGGTATCTTGGTGGGATGGCGTATATGACTTAATTAAAAGTTTCGCAATATCACCTTTTCATTATTTCAATAAAAATATGACAAAATCGCGGTCTTCTGTCAGACTTTCCTGCTTTTGTGTTTTAGATTTTTATTATAACCTTGTTTTGATTAGGATATAAATACCTAATGTTAGACCAATTTATTATTGCATACACTCCTAAATAAATGCATTTTTTCACAAACATAAGCCAAGAGTAATTTTTTATGATCGAATTAGTATATATATTAAGTAAATTAATTATTAATCTTCTCTAATTGTTATTGTCACACTTTTATCGGACGGAATCATTATAGTTTTGCTAATGCGCAGTGGAATTTAGATTTAATATTTGATAAAGAAAAAAATCTTCGAATGATACAACCAGTTACAAATTAAAAAGAATTTAAAATGCAATAAAAACTTGATTTATAAGCGTAAGGGCATTTTTTGAAAGTCATGCAATTTTTTCGAGAGTATGCTTAATATTTTGTATAAAATTTCAAATTAAATAACAATGTTTCTTCGTTTGTAAAAGTACAGCTTTATATTACTACGTTTAAATATTTTGTAACTATCTCACTTTTGGCAGAAAGCTTATCGTTTCTAGTCAAAAATTCGTCTTTTTAGTTTGAAAATTTATATCTCTTGGTAGAAATTAAATATTTTTTTGTCAAAAATACAACTGCTTGTTTAAAAATATTAGTTCAGCATTCATCTCTTTGACTGATAATATATCATTTTAGTTGCAAACTCATTTTTTTAGATGAAAATTCAACTAATTGGTTAAGAATTCATGTATTTTGTATAAAATTAATCTTTTTGGTCTAAAATTCATCTCTTTTCGTAGAAATGTAATATTTTTTTGCCCAAAATGCAACTGTTTGGTTGAAAGTCAATTTGTTTTAGTTCAGAATTAAACTATTTTGCAAACAGTATTATTGAAAATTCGTATTTTTTCGGTTGAAAAATAATTTTTTAAATTGAAAAGTCGACTATTCGATTACGATTTGACATTTAGCTTGTTGAAAATTCATCTTTTTGTTTACTAATACATCAATTTAGTTAAAAATGCATCTTTATGGTTTGAAATGTAACTATTGTAGTTAAAGATTCATCCATTCAGTTAAATGTTCATGACTTTAGTTGAAAATTGATCAAAATTGTTAAAAATATAATTTTTTTATTAAAAATGTAATATATTTTATTTTAAAATTCAACTATTTGCTTGAAAGATAATCTTTATTAGTTAAAAGTTGAACTGTTTGTTTAAAATTCTATCTTTTTATTTAAAAATTCAATTATTTATTTGAAAAATCATGTAATTTTTTAAAGATTCTACAATTTGTTTAAAACTTCAGCTATGTTGTTTAAAATGTAGCATTTTAAGTTGAAGAGTTAGGAATTTGAAGAGATTTGAACTTTACTTAATATGTTACAATCACATTACTTTTTCTTAAACATGCTCTGAATTTTAAGTTTATAAAGATAAAATGAAAATTTCTTTTAATCATTTGTCAAATTCATAAATTTTAGGGACGAATTCAAGAAATTATTATTTATACTTCGAGTATTCTTTACTTATTCAATTATCCGATGAAGACAATTTATTTAAGAATATCTAATAATTGAATTTGTTAAATGTTTATAAATAAATTATAATAGTGGAATCCCTACAACCTTATACCATTAAAAAATTTCTGATCCTTTTATATGCGTTAATTTACTTTTACAACAAAAAAAAACAGTTATCTAATTCGATATATAAATAGTACTATTCTCATACACTTGACATTTAAAAGGACCGAAAAAAACCAATATTAATAATATATATAGTGGGGATACGCGTATGGCGTAAATCTACATTACAGATCGTAAATGCTTGCAATGTTTGATTAGGTATCCTTGAATAAAATGGTATAAAAAGCGCTCGAATTTAACGGATTATTACAGTCTCTTACATACTTTTGACTAAAGTTGAATTAATTAGAGTCAGAACTTTCTTCGATTTGCGTGAAGTAAGAAAAACAAGTGAAAAATGGCAGTGAACAAGATGCTGTTTACTTTGGCATTTGCCATGGGTTTCGTTATGTGTGTACAAGGATGGAAAGTCTCCCATGATACAAAAAATTACCATTTTGGAAAAGGAAAGAAAGGTGACATTGATTTACTGACGGACCAACCAGCAACTGCAAACCGCGAGCTTGATCACCACCATATCACGCCGACTTTCGTACTCAAGCCAGCCGACGCTAAGATGAGGAAGACGCTTGGAGTCAAAGACGATGCCTATATTCCAAAAATTAACGAGATTATTGTGAAGGATCAAGGTGGTGGATCTAAAGATTGTGTTATTGCAAACGGTGGTATAGGAAAGTCACACGTCACACTAAAATTCACCAGCCACATGGGTGGAAAACTGAACTATTTGGTTACGTTGAGAGGTCAATAAATCAAATCTACGTCTGACTTCTTTATCGATTTGAATATTTGGTCTAACTGTATCGCAACATCTTCTCAATACGAAATTTTAATTTGCGAAAAATTATGATATTTCAAATTTATATCAATGAGATTACTGTTCGACATTTGGACAGTCATTAAAAAACTCTTGTAGAAGTCGAATAAAATAAAAAAAATGAAATTACGGTTTCAAAAAAATGTGTGTTATTATTTCATTTCTGCTGAAATCATTTACTATTAAGTAGACATATTATTTGTGCTTTTATAATTATGTTATTTATTATTATTTATTTATTTAAGACAGAAACTGCATAAGCTGGTGCATATTCCCAACGTTTGAGATTATGTTATGAGTCGCAAAACTTTAAGATTTGGTGGAACTATTTCTACAAATTTTTTGAAATTTTTTAAGTGTTGCAGTCTCGGAACCAATATTTGCATTTGACTTTTTGGGGAAAGTCTCTAATTATTTTCATTCTCATCGCGATATAATCGTAAGGTGCTAAACAATCATATTAAACAATAAAATCTGCAACGAAGAATGTGAAGAAATGTTCACCATACAATCTGATGAAAATTTCTTCATTTCTTTGTAATTAAATAAAAAAATCGAACTTTTTAAAAAGAGCCCGATTAATTATTTTAGTGTTCATCTTAGAATGCTTTTGAGTTGCCTTACTCGTAAGCAATATAAAAATCCCATTTACTTGGAACGAAACTGCGTGTTTTCCTAAATTGAAAATTCGACTTTTGAGAACGTTTTTTAAATATAGTGAAAAATAACGTTAAAATATTGAATATCCTCTTGAACCGCTACCCTTCAACTGCGTTTTAATTTTTTATCTACTGCGTTTCCATTTTAGGATTATCGTGTCATTAAAAGAATTTTTTGCGTGTAGCAAGTACTAAATTAAAAAAAATTGCGAAATGTTAAAATAGGTTGGATAATCTGTCTGATTGAAAAAATAGTAATATTTCGGCATTTTATAATAAAATAGTAAGAAAGCACAAGTTTATTGTACCAAAGTTTATTGATAGGTATATTGAACAATTTTTCCACAGTTTCGGGTACTAATCGATTTGTAAACAATTCGTTCTATTATTTGCAATAAAAAATTAAGTGAGATTATTTTTGAAGTGAATAGAGTATGGATAAATAGAATCATATTTTATTTTATTTTTTTACGCATTTAAATCTATTTGATGATAGGAAAGAACCTAAGATATAATTACATATATTTTGTTGATATAACTCATTTAATCGGCAGTAGAAAATATTGAATATGGAAAATTGTTTACTAAGCAGGTCAAAAGGTCTTATTGTAATACAATTTTGTAAAATATAAAAATATCAGATTTTTTATATTTTAATTTCATTACAAATATTTTGCATATTATTATTTTTTATTTGCACCTTGTAAATGGAACATCACCTCTTTGATGATGCGCTAGGTTTGAAAATTTTTCAGCCTGATTCGTATTCGGACCCTGTATAGAAAAATGTGGATCAAAATAATGCATTCATAAATAATTATTTCAAATTACAATAAAAAAGGGGTAAAAATGACAAAAGAGCTGTTTAGATTATTTAAAAAGGCCATGTTCTTTTTTTTAAGTTGGTATTAATATAGGGCATTGGTCCCAAAATCGTGTGCATGCGTGTTATAGAAGGGAAAAATGGATTTATTTTTATGAAAAATGAAAATTCCAATTTTTTGAAATAACCAGACGCGATACGAACAAAGTTGAGAGAGAAAAGTAGTTATTGCAAAAAATGCAAGTGGTTTTTTTTAACTTTTTTTTAATTTTCTGGTAGATTTCAATGTCGAAAGAAGAAAAAGTGAAATATTAAGATTTGCTTAAATACTACAATACTTCAGAATGAAATGACAATATATTTTTTATATACTGCGTCACTGTCTTCAAAAATTATAATAGTCATAACTTAAAACAAAAAAAAATTAATCTAATCGTTGAAAAACAGTTTGTTTCTAAACTATTCTGAGACATTAGCATACAGAGCCTGCCCGCTTTTCCTTGGACTTTTCTCGAAAAAGATTGTTTCAATTTAAGAAAATGACGAACCAACTATTTTTTTGAAAATTAAATTTTTTAATATATATAATAAGTTTATTTGTTATATCTCTGTATGGTTCTATGGGTGTGAAGATACTCTCCTAATTTTTTCCGATAAACAAAAATTTTACATGTTAGAACCATGAAATTTACGTAAGAACTAAGGCATTTGTAGTTATCAATTTTTGAAAGATATTATTATTAGTTTTATAGAAATATTTGATGAAAAAATAGGTTTGCTATACAAAAGCTAAAATTGTCGTTTTTCTTCCGATTAAAACAAAAATATTTGGATGATAAAAAACTTAAAACCTTAACAACGCAAAAAATATTGAAGAAAAATAATTTAACGAGGCTTCATTAATGGTTACTTCATCGCTAAAATTGTATAAAATAGCAAGATACATAAATCGGAGGAAGGGAGAATAATTTATGTTATTTAAAATAATGCCTTTATGTTATCTTACAATCACAACAAACAGAGTTGAAAAATCTGCTTTATAGATTTTAATTTTACTTATTATGTACATTATATAATACTGAAAACCGTAATATCAATACATGACCATCACTCTGACAGCAGAATTAAAACACTTGCCAAGTTTTTTTAAAACCAGAAGTGACTTAAAAAGTAGTCATATTTTTGCATTATATTAATGAAATAGTAAAAAACGCAAATTTATTTATTTATAAAAATATTGAATAATTTTTTAATGAATTCGGTTGCTAATACATCTGTAAACTTTCATTGTTATATACTTGATTTATTATTTCGTGGAAACTGTGGGCAGGTTCATTATCTTGACGAAGATAATGTATTCAGCTTATGTTTGAATTTCGCAATATTACCTTGTTTGTGCCAATAAAATAAAAATTGTTACACAATGTCGCTATCCTATCAAACTTTTGTGTTTTTGCATTTAAGATTTTCATTATAATCTTGTTTTCATTAATATACATATATTTTGTGTTAGACCAATTTATTAGACAAACCTTAATAAATTTATATATTTTTAGTAGGGAATAAGTAGTATTTTACTATCGAATCATTAAATATATGAATTAATTGAATTATTATTTAATAAATTTAAATTGGATTTATTGTATATAATTACTAAAAATAAAACCTATAAGTTAGCAACGCCAACTTCAAATATCGAAAAAATGACAATTGGTCTGAATTTTGATAGTTTTGCTCTATTGTAATGCCAAATTTTTTTGGGAAAAACGTACACTTCGACCCAAAAATAAAAAAAAAAATTATGCTAGGCTGACAAATTGGTTTTCCGAAAAAATAAAAATTGTGCTACATTGTGCTAGACTTGTTTAGCACAAGTCTAGCATAATTCAAACTTTTTTGGAAATACCATTTCGTGAGCTCAGCATAATATTTTTTTTGCCGAAACGTTTATATTTTCCAAAAAAATTTAACTTCACAAAAGAGCTCTATTGTTCTGCAAAATGTATTTTTTTGTTAACCGAAATTTCAGCCAAAAAAAAAAAACATATTTATGTCAGCTGCGCCATTTTGTATGTTTTTTACCAAACAAAACTTCTCTCTAACGACGAATTGTACTCAAATTAATATTTTAAAAAATTTAATTTTTTCAATATTTGGAACATGTATTTGACTCAACATTAAAAAAATTACGAATTTCGAAAATATGAAACTTGTGATGAGTTGTCCTGGTATAGCATAATAATAATAATAATAATAATAATAATAATAATAATAATAATAATAATAATAATAATAATAATAAGAGAGCCTCG
>JAAAKG020030027.1:0-19669 GCA_010014905.2 Druon quercuslanigerum
ACACATTTAATACTGTGGTACAAATAATATTAAATATAATAATAAAAACATGTTTACATAATTCCGATTGACTTTTTGTTTATCGCATACAAATTACAATATAATACAAAATATTTTTTAATGATTAAACAACCCATGAATTTCAATTCAATCTAGCGTTTTCAAAGTGAAATTATTTTTATCTTTTCTATTCCTTCTTTTATATTGTTCTACATTTTAATTTTTTTTTAATGCGCTTTCGTTAAATTTTGCTAAGTCGATTGAGGGGAATAAGGTTTGTACTTTTTCTTTTCCCGTTGAGGATTCATGGAAATACAAATTCTTAATTATTCTGAATGCAACGCTTGTTACCGGGGAAACTTTATCTGAAATCTAATGATTTTTGTATAAAAAAAAAAAAAACAAATTCTTTGCTTTAAAAATTTTTAGCAAAAATATGGCAAATCATGTTCGATTTACAATGATTTTGATTTTGAAATACCAATATTTTCATGTAAAACACTAACACAACCTAAAATTGTAAAAAATTTGTGAGTCTTTAAAAAAATATAATATAAGGGATCATTCACATATTACGTAAGGCTGTTTTCTTTTGTTTAAATAAAGATGAGAATAAAGTTGCCGTTTAATAAAAAATTACACAACGAAATAAACAAAAGAAAACGATCTATAAAATTGTGAAAATATTCTTAATGTCTTGTTCAAATTGTGTAATGGTTTTTGTTTTAAAATACTACGATTTATTGTTTTAAATGGTAACGTAACCAAAAAATGTTAAATAGTTATGAAACGATTTTTGTTTAAAATAACCGATTTCCCGTCAAAAAAGATAATATAACCTGAAAATGTTAAAAAATCGAAAATAACGCACCCTGAAATTGTTCAAAAGTCATGTACCGATAAACAATTCTAATGATTATGGTTTCTTGAAAATTGGGAATCTTAATGATTTCTATTTAATAATTATAATTCCCGATTTACAAAAGTCTAACAAAACCTAAAGTTGTTGGCAATTTTTATGTCTTTTTGCGAAACTGTATGGTTTTCAACAAAAGAAACATTTTGTTACGTCACTTTTTCAGATAAATTTGAGCAGATATTAATACATAAAAAATAATATCGAAATACAGTTTTGCGAAAATGATTAAGCATGATTAAGCTTCCTCTGCAATCGGAACCAACTATTGCCTGACTATCAGCGTGCAGCCATCTTGCTATCTGACGTCACGAATGGAAACACCTAATTGTTTCTTAAGGAAAGCTATTTTATTTAAAGCTGTTTCTTTTGTAGCTTAAATAAAACACACTACTCATACATTTGTCTATTTCTAAATTTTAGTTCTATACATGTTATTTTTATTATAGATTTTTCTTTCTATTTCAATCGCAGTGACAGTGACTACCGGAGTCAAACTGTAAACTTTGGAGAAAGGCTTGGTTTGATGACTTCCGGTTGTCAGTGCAGAGTAGAGCAGAGCGAGAGAGAGTAGTGTGTTGAGGTGTGGAGCTACGAGAATCCAGAGAAACGTCAGTTGGGTAGCATTTTTTTTAGTGAAGTATTCGTGGTAGTGAACTGGTTTTGGAGTCGATAGCGAGTAGAAAAAGTAGGTGAGTGACGGTTTTTTGAATAAATTCCTGCTCTTCTGAAATGACACCCTAGGCTGAGGGAAGATTCCCTGGACTTGTAAAAATGCCCTGGTCTCATCCCGTACGCAGCTTGCAGCAATTATCGATTTTTTAAAGCTCGCAAGCTCTCTATGGGCACTTTATTTCTTTCCTTGTTTTATGAAATTTTAAAACTTTTCCAAACTCAAGTTTTTCTCTTCTTTTAAACACTTGGGAATCTTTCTTTGGTGAATAGAACTCGCGTGTCAGGATGATTCACTGCATGTCACTCTTGAGGTTTGACACTTGCCCTTATTTACACTCAAAATAAAAACACCAACAGCAATTGTTAGCTAATTTTTTTACTTGTTTTTGAGGTTAGGATTATTTGGGAAGCGTTGGCACAAGTCAATTTTTTTCATCACTTTCGAATTCAGTGCAGTTCGACGATGTGATTGACAATTTTTTTTCTCTCTCTTCACTGAGAAATCCTTTTTGGTTGAAAATGTCATTATTTTGATGAAAATTCGTATTTTTTAAAAATAATTTTAACAACTTTGATTTTATATTAAAGTGATTTTTGGCTAAAAATTTAGATTGAAAATTCATCCTGTTAGTAGACAAATTATATGTTTCTTGGTTGAAAATGAATTTTTTTTTTGTTAAAAATAATAACTACTTTTTTCAAATTTATTAAAAATTCAGTTTATGGTTCTGGGTTGATTGCTTTAATTAAAAATTTAACTATTTTGTTGAAAATTCATTTCTTTTTACGGAAAATCGAATTATTCCTCTTTTCTTTATTGAAATTGCTTATTCGTAGAAGATTAATTTTTTTGATAGAAAATTCAGTAATTTTCTTTTTTTTTAGAACTGAAAAGGCATTTTGTTTGAGAATTCAAGTATTTTGTTAAAGCTGTAAATTGGGTCTCGATTGTCTCCACTTTGTTTTCATTTGCAGGTGCTGATTTCACAAGCACTTGTGTTCCGTTATCAAATTTATTAGCTTCCTCGTGGAGAAAGCATTAGTGATTTTGAAATAATAGACAAACTAAAGTTTTTATTGTGAACAATTTAAAAATATAAATTTACAAAAAATAAAAAATAATGCAAGAAATTTTTAAAATTCAGTGACACACCAGACAAGACAGATGTTATGTTCGAAATTGTAATTTTTCGAGCTGGAAAAGTCAAGTTGGAAGTTCTGACGCGCCAATCCCAATCCCAATCCCACCTTTGTGGTATTATTACAAAAAATGTCCGGATTATTTTATTTTAAAATTTACGATCAAAAATTTTTCTTCTATTCATTTCTTTTAAATTAATTAATTTTTATAATCTCCCTTAGTTTCTTTTTTATCAATGCATCTAATGCTTTGAATTATGTCGATATAAAAAGTTTTCCTGTTTGAAAGAGATTTTTCAAATATTATAGATTAGCATAACTTTCCTGCTTACAATAGCTTCCTTACTCTTAAAAAAAAGTATTATATTATAGGTCAATCGATTCGACTGGAATCAACGAATCCGGACAATTGATTAGAACATTTTATTAGACATTTTTTAATTTAGTAACATTTAATTAGATGAATTTATAATTTTTCGATATTGTTAGCAATACAAGCCGTCCTCTACGAGGAAGCAAAATTAATATTTTTTATAGAAAATTATTTTTTTTTTTGGTTATAAATTAATCTTTTTTGGGAGGGAAATGAATCTTTTTGGCGGACAATGTAATTATTTCGTTGAAAATTCATTTTTGTTTTATGAATTCAACAGCTTTGATTTATATTAAAATTATTTTTGGTTGATGTATGAAGGTTCATCATTTCAGTTGAAATTCCTTTATTGTTTCAAGTTTTAGTTGAAATATTCCTGTTTGGTCAACAGTTTTACTACTGTGTTGAATATTCGCTTTTTTATATTAAAAATTAATTTTATTTACTGAAAATTTAGCTACTATTCCATTTTTGTAATGAGCTATTTTAGTTGAAAATTCATCTTTTGGGTAGAAGGCTAATCGTTTTAAATGACAATTTATCATTTGGTTTAAAAATTCAAATAATTTAATTTAATAATTCAAATAAAATTGTCTTTCTTATTGCAAAATTTGATTGAAAATTTATATATTTTGTTAAAAATTCATCTTTTTCGTTAAATTTAACTTCTCTTAATTTAAAATTAAAATCTTTTTGGTTAACAATTCTTGTAGTTTGTGGAAAATCCATCGATTTTGAAGGACAGTTATTTTTCTTGGTTGAAAGGTCACAAATTTTACTTGGTTGAGAAACATTTTTCATTGAGAATTGATCTTTCTAGTTGATAATTTAACTACTTGATCAAAAGCTTGACTATTTTATTGAAAATTTATTGTTTTGGTTTATTATTGATAATTTTAGTTGAAAATTGAACTACTTCTTTGTTAAAAATTGGTTAAATTTCTAAATGTCAAATGGAAACTCTAAATTGTGGTTATAAAATAGACATTTCAAGTTTAGTGCAGTTAAATCGCGTGACTGAAAGTAAACGAGCGTGTTTAATATTCTTACATACATATAAACTGTACAGTATACGTGTATCTGTAGGATGATAATTAGTTGATTACTCGGAAAACGTCCGATATCGAGTAATAATTTCAAATTCTTTTATTAAAAAGTGAACAAATTCATATGTTAATAGTACTGTTTTAAAATATAATTTGAAAATTAAAGCCTTGATTTGTTAATATATTTTTCATTAAATGTCGTTTATTAATAATTAATTCTAAATATATTAAGCAGGGTTTCTACAGTTCGGTAAAATCTAACATTTTCGATCAATTTTCTCCTTTTATTGACTAAAAAGCTTTCTTGGTTGGAAATTAATTTTTTTTACGAAATTAATTTTTCTAATTCTTTTTTTGGTTTAAAATTATTCCTTTTTAGTTGAAAATTCATGTATTTTGTTGAAAAATCGTCTTTCTTGGGAGAAAACAATATTTCTGGTTTTAAAATTCATTTTTTTTTCATATAAATTTAATATTTTTTGTTGAAATATCAACTATCACATTTTATGTTCAGAATTCATCTTTTCAGATTGAGAATTTAAGTATTTTATTGAAAAGTCATCTTTTTTGGTTAACATAAATAAATAAATGAAACATGAAAACTGTTTTATTAGGTTTATGAAAGAGTATACATATATTAAAAATGGTACAAGATTAAAATGTTGGTCTTTAGAGAACAATTCTCGAGAAAAATGAAAAATTGGTCTGGGTAAAGTAAGGGAATTTTAAAAATGAAGTCCCTCTATCTATATGATAAAAGAAGACACGGGGCAGGGTAATGAAAAAACCTATCTTTGCTTGCACTCAGAAAAAAAGTTTGATTCTATATCAAAGATAGAATTTGGTCGATTAAAATAAAATTTGTTTGAGGTAAGCAGTGGTGTGTTTGAATCAATCAAATATTTGTTTCATCCTGTGCCCTGTATCAAATAAAGAAATTGTTTAATTTCAACAAACCTTTTTCCGCTATTTTCACACAACTGTTCGCTATTGCGGACGATTTGTGGATTGGGGAGTGATTGGCAAATCTTACAAAAATGGAATAGTTGATATTAAAAAAAAAAAAATTTAATTTTAAATCAACGACATTTGAGTTGAACGTACAGAGAGAAATTTCCAATAAAATAGTTGAATTCTCGAAGCAACACAGATCAATTTTCAAGCAAACAATTGCAATTTTTAAAAAATAAATGAACTTTCCGCCAGAAGAGATTAATTTTGATATTAAAAAGATTACGAAGTTTTCATCCAAAAAGATGAATGTTCTACCAAAAAATATGCAGTGCCAATAAAATACATGCCTTTTTAACCAAATTGTTAAATATTCTATGAAAAAAATTACATTTCAATAAAGAAATCGAATTTTCTAGAAAAAAGTTATATTTTGCACCAGATGGTTAAATTTTCAACTAGACGAATTAAAAAAAACACTAGTTTTTAACCAGCAATTGGAATTTTCAACCAATAATCTCAATTTTCTACCAGAAAAGACGAAATTTTGAACAAAATATATAAATTTTTAACCAAGAAGATTAATTTTCTACCAACAAACAAATTTTCAGAAAAATGCAAAAATTTTAACTTAATAATTTGGACAGTGGACGTGTTTTCAGTCCAAATTGTATTTAATTAATTTTAAGTTTATAATATTTTTGTCTCTAAAAAATTGTAAATTATAAACTAAAAAAATTAAATTTTGAACCAAAAATGGGATAATTAAAATTTTCAATTTAGAGAAATAATTTTCATGGGAAAAGAAACGAATTTTCTACAAAGCAGTTTAATTTTGTACCAAATAGTTAAATTTTTTACCAAATTGTGGAATTTTCAACCCAAGAATATGAATTTTCAAAATAATGAATTCAATTCTATTCTAAAAATTCTAAAATGATTAATGCAAACAAAATAAGGAATTTTTATCAAAGCAGTTCAACTTTAAACGGAAAAATGTAATACTTGATATTTCAACAACAAAATTTTATTTAAAAACAAAAAAGTTACATTTTTAATACAAAGAATTTATTTTGTACCAAAGCAGACGAATCTTGAACAAAATACGTTAATTTTTAACTAAATAGTAGATCAATTTTCTATCAAATTGTTGATTTTTCTAGCAAAAAAATAAATTTTTACACTAACAGTTCAATTTTCAACCCAAACAGATTAATTTTTAAACAGACAGTTGCATTTTTAGCTAAAGTAGGTAACATTTATACAGAAAGAGATGACTTTTCAACAAAATACTTTATTTTACAATAAAAATAATTGTTACTCAAGAAAGAAAAAGAATTTCAATCAAATTTTTAACCAAAAATAATGAAATTTCGACAAAAAAGAGTTAGATTTTTCTTATTAGGTTTAACTGGGAAAAGTGGATTATTAGATAAAAATATTATCATTTATGGAATAAAGAATAATTTTTTTTTATAAACATTTTAATTCTTTTTGAATACTTTTTAAGTATTAGGATAAAAAATTGGAAATTTGCTTTAAAAATCAAGTTAATTTTCCACTGCACTAAATTTTTCGATTTCTGAATATACACTTTCTATAACTAACTAACTATAGACACTTTAACTACTTCCAGAGAAAAGTTTAAAATTCTATTAATAAGTTTAAAAAGCACTTGATGCTTTGAAACGGTACAGTAATCTATTTTTTATTTTATCCTCAGATGCATGTCTTCGAAAATTAACTAATATTCAATTTTTAAGATATAGAAGAATCTGCGTCTTTTTGGTAGAAAATTTATGTATTTTGTTATATTTCTTATTTTTGTTTCAAAATCTTAACAGTTTTTGACAATTTTTTTCTTTTTGGATTATAAAATCATCTCTTCTGGTAGAAAATTAATTCATTCATTTATGATTAAAAATTAAACTATTTTGTTGAAAAATGTTTGTTTGAAAGTGAACTTTTTATTAAAAATTGAATTGTTTTGTAGAAAATTCGGCTTTTTAACTTTAAAACGCAACTCTTTTTTGAGCTTTTGGCTTTCGCTTGTCGTCTGTTTGTGTTGCAAATGCATCTCTTTCGATAGAAAATTCATCCTTGTTCTTTTTGTAGGTAAACTATTTTTCTGAAATTGTAATTTTTATAGAAACAGCTAGCTAAAAATAATTTCAGAAAAAATGACTACATATACATAAGAAATATCTGCTACATTAAAAAATTTCTTTATCATACCCCTTTTTTGTAATGAAAAAAGTACCCTCTATATCCCATTTTTCATCCTGCAGGGAATGTTATCTCGGCCTGACTTTGACATTTAAAAATGAAAACAGGCTATTTAGCAACGAAGCTCGCCACAGAATTTAGGTTACAGTTATCTTGATATCAGGTTTAGCTTCCAAGTTCTAAATCTCGCTAATCAACTTTCACGTTTATTTTTTAAGAAAATGAAAAAAAAAATCACCAAATGGCTCAATATCTAAGCTATGTTGCTCATAGGTTCTTTTCCAACTTTTTAGACTTACGTAATGTAGAAAGATCTATTCTATGTTAAAGATTAAAGCCAAAATTTGCCACTTCTATTGTATACAATCATTGAAAAAAAATAGAAAAGGGAATTTTATTTTTTATTTTGATTCCTTCTGAAGGTAAAAACGATCGTTCAAGCAAATTGGGTTTTCCAGAATTTATAGCGACAAGGGGACATAAAACTGACTGCAAGCTGCAAAAAGTGAAAGCCAATTAATTGTTAATCGATATTCGATCCAGGGAAGAAGATTATCAGCAGTTAAACTCACTGCGACAAAATCCAATTTAGAGAAAATAATTGAAAATATAAATGCGAATTTGATTGATTTATTATCTTCTCTAGTGGGATTATGAAAAAGATATCATTCATGTCATGATTTTGCACTTTGCTGGTTGAGAGACTCTTGCTTCTTGGTTTGTTTAATGTTTACTTAAAAGTTGTGAACTTTACCTTTAGAAACAATATTCTAAAACTAATCTGAAACTAGAACGACGCAGTATACTGGCTTTGTTCGACTCAAGCTTAAACGTTAATCTGCAAATGCATTTTCGGATCTAGGAAATGAAAAGTCTAATTGAAATCCTTCTAATTTATTTGTTTCAAAAATAGCAATTCTTTTTTTCTTCATTTTGCTCTGTTCATTTGATCGTGGCTAGGAGTAAGATTTATTTTCCTTTCTTACATTACTCTGCGGAGTAATGTATCCTTCAATACTAAAAAAACGAGACTGAATTATAAATAAAATAAAATAAAAAAAAAACGTAGATACAACATATCTCAATGTACAGAGCAATATACCAGTAACAATAATGATAATATTAAACTAGTGTATAAAAAGAATATGAAGACGATGTTAAGCAATCGATATTTTTTAAGGAGAAGAATAACATAAAAATATAACAATGCCTGAATCTATGGCTTACGTAAAATACACAAAATCCTACAAAAAAACACCCGCGATGCAAAAAACCAGCCAAGTAAAACTCTATGAATTTGTGAAATCAAAGTTGGCCAAATAATTTGGGAAAACGTATTCATCATAAAATATGTAAACTAAAGAATTTATACCATGCCAAGTTTTATAATGACTAACACAGCGGTTTCCAAAATTTATTATATTTAAACAATTCTGCAGAGCACCTTATAAAAAAGTTTCTTCATATATTTTATTATGATTATGTTTGCCTGACTTTTACAACTTTGATTTCACAAACTCATACACACCATGGCCACCGACTGGAAATCCCGGGAGAAACGGGAATTAGTCTGGAATTTTTCAGATTTCTTTTTACTTCCACAATGAGTATTGTCTTGCTCTTCGAAAACAATTTGTTTAGAATTGTACTCAGTGTTACCAACTATCTCTATTCAAATATCAAAGATCATTTCATATTTTAAGATTTTTAATTTAACGGTTCGTTCAAAAATGAACGTTGCTTTTGTACTATATATTTAAGAATCTAAAGCATGCGTCGAGGGATCGTTCAATTACTGAATTTCATTCTATGTTTGAGAACGAAAGCTTCCTGTTTAGATATTTAACATAGTTATTAGTTATTGGGTAGGTAGCCTAAATTTATATAATTAACTGCTTATAATTGCTTATTATAACTGCTTTCCGAGAAGAACTAATTTCAAGTTGGAGCTGGAGTAATTCCAGGGACATAATATTGTAATTTTACTAAATAGAACTCAGAAAAATGTTTCTGTGCATCAAAAAAACATTTGTTAGACCCCATATAAACAGGGAAATTTTTCTTGTACCATTTGCTAGAAAAAGAATCGTTTTGCAGCAAACATTCTCCTTTTGAAAGAAACTTTACCTAATCTTGCACACAAATAATTCTGTTTGTGTAAAACAGATATTCAAGTGGTTCAAAATAGAACAGGCATGATGACGAACCATGAAATATTAGTTTGACCGTATATGAAAGCAAGAATTAATTTGATTCAACCAACGTTTTTCTGATTGTATCTCCTCAAACACGATGGACAAAATGAGACATTTTCGTTTTTTGCGGCACGCCAGGTGGAACAATTGTATTCACACTCAGAGGTTATAAGATTATGTGAAGTTTGTCGCAAAAGGATAATGTTTGCTGCAAAAAGATTCTTTTTGAGATAAATAAAAATCCGCTTGATCTTAAGTTTAAGAGGAACATCCATTAGGGACCAGGAACTTCCTGTTGACACCAGAGGAAATGTCTCGGAGGGTAGTTAATACATAGTGGAAGAAATCATGTGTACTTTTACACCACGCACAATTTTTCCGCCTGCGTGAAGGTCACACAATTTGTAACTTACTTCTCATTAAAATTTGGTACCAATATATTCGGATGAAGCACAGGTGAGCACAGGTCGAAAATTTACGTAGAATCACGCCTAAACTTATTTTTAAAATTTTAATCAATCAGCTGCCAAATTTCATTAAATCAAATTGAATCAATTGCGCCGACAATCCACAAAAGGTCCAAACTACATGATTATTCCGCAGATCCGAATACAATCTTGGTAATTTTTTTGTTGTACTTGATAACGTTTCCCTATACCGCGAAACTTAAATAACGTATAGTTCCTATTATCAGACCAGTTTTCTTTTTAATAAATAATTTAAACACTCCTCCAGAAAATACCAAATCCATTAGCCTACTTTATTTAGAATTAGTTAGATATATCAGACAATAATGACATAAATACAAATGAGTTCCGTAAAAGTACTTACTCTGGAAGATTTCTAAACGACTTTCTGTTGAATCATCCATTCATCCTATACAATTGATACAAACATAATAGTTTCTACCTTTATCATAATAATTGCCCGCATAAATTTGCTGAGATACACACATAAAAACCCACTTGGAAAGATTCCCTGGAATGTGCTCTGGAAGTTCCTATAAAAAATGTTTCTATCAGTAATGGTGTCCCAGGTCGAGCCGGTAGGTTAGGACCGTCATCCCAACAAATTTAGTTTGCACCAGGTGCATAAAATATTTCTTCCTCGAGGAAGTTGAGTTCTAAATGAACTTTGCAGGCAACTAATTACATTTTTTCATGCTCCGCCATTATAAAATAACCTCTAAGTGCACCAGGTGTAAAAAATAAATCTCCCTTGAAGAAGTCGAGTTCTAAATTAACCTTGGAGGCCACCAACCAATTTTGTTTATGACTAGACATGGATCATGAAAAAATTCGGTTGGTTGCCTTCAAGGTTCATTTAGAACTCAACTTCCTCGAGGAAGAAATATTTTATGCACCTGGTGCAAACTAAATTTGATAGGATGACGGTTGTGACCTACAGGTCGACCTGGGATACTTCCTTTTGAAACTTCTGATAGTAACATTTTTGATAGGAACTTCCAGAGTTGATTACAGATTGCAAATTGCAGACGGAAAGTTAGTCGGAAGAGCTAGACTGAATGAGTTAGCTAACAACAAGTGTAGAAAATATCATTAATAGTAATATTAATGCTGATAATAATAGAAGAGTGAAAAAGTAATAATTTCAATTCTTAGTCCAATTTAACAAAGCTTGAAAAGATTAGTGAAGATTACTGAAGATTTGTGAAAATGACAATAGTTTTCCGAGTAGACTCATGAAAATGAGGTCAATTTAAAGAACGTAGGCAAATGTAAATAACGTATAGTAATCGTTCTAGAAGAGTGCAATTAACGTTTTATATTTACTTAGCTGTATTTGCGGAAAAGCACAAAAGGTATGAGAACCAAAGAAACAGTGCAGCAGGTCGTAAGATAGGATCAGAAGAGTAGAATTAACACATAAATAATACTAGACTAAATGAGAAAAAAGTGCATAGCATAGTGTCATAAGTAAATTATGTACCTGATAATATCATTAGTAGATACTATAACGGAGAGCTAAAGATATATCGACAATATCAATTGTGATGATATAGAAATTATTGTGCACCAGCTCGGAATAACCTAATGTCTTTAAACTTAACTGCGCAGAATTGGTTTTCCTGAAACGAGCAAAGATCTGTATCATTTCAAGGAATATTATAATCCAATTTTGAAATTTCCCAGTTGTATGGTTCCTTATTATAGACAACTAACAGATTAGATTACGAAATGCTTCCGTGCCGTCGAGGAGTGTCTTTATTCTATATCACACGAAACTTGTTACGATCATTTATTTTATTATTATATAATATTCTTGATATTTTTTCAAGAATTCCTCTCTTTCCCCTGTTTTGAAGAAACTTGACCCTTTATGGGGTCAAACAAATATTTGTTTGGTTCAAACAGAACTTATTCCATTCAGACACACCACTTTCTTTAATGCAAACAAATGCTAACTTTGATATAGGGTCAAACAAATGTTTGTTTAATTCGAATCCATTTCTGAGTGTAGAACCCAATGAGAAAATTAAACTATTTTTCTTTGAAAAGTCTACTATTATAATTTTGTTTCAGAATTCATCTCTTTTAGTTAAAAAATCTACTATTTAGTTGAAAATTGTATTATTTCCTAGAAAATCCAACTATTTTTGGCTAATAAGTCATCTTTTTTCATAGAAAATTCAACTGTTTTAATGATGATGATTTTGTTCTAAACTCAACTGCTTTGCTGAAAATTCTTCTTTTTGAATAGGAAATTTGTCCTTTTGGATTGAAAATTCACCTTTTTTGGTACATATTTTCTTGGTCGAAAATTCTTCTTTTTTAGTTCACAATTCAACTGGGTTGTACAAAATTTTGTCTTTTTGGTGATTCAAAATTTAACTATCTGATTAAGAATACAAAAAATAAAATACAAAAATACATTCGTTAAATATTTAATCTCTTTTGTTTGAAAATTCGACAATTTGGTTTTAAATTCATCTTTGCATGTTGAAAATTTAACTCTGCGGTTAAAAATTAAAATATGTTTTTGAAAATTTAATTATTTTTGATAATTGTACTGCGTTTTAACAAACTCATAATATTTTTATTCGACAATTAGACCTTTCTGGTTCAAAGTTCATATCGGATTAAAAGTCATTTATTTTTGTGAAAATACAATAAATTTGGACTTGAAATCTGAAGCGTCGTTTCGTATTCAATTTAATATGGAATCTGTACATTAATTTCATTGAAAATAATGTATCCCCCTATTTTCGTGAAAAATCACCCTGCTTTTTCAGACTTAAGAGATAGCTTTTTTGTATTTTGGTATTTGGTATTTTGGTAAAGTTCGTCTTTTTTGGTAGTACATTAATCTTCTTGGTGAAGATTCACCTTTTTGGTGGAAATTTTATTTTTTTGGTTAAAGTTTAATATTTAATAAATTTTAGTATTTGGTTAAAAATTCGTTTGTTGTTGTTGTTGTTGTTGTTGTTGAAAGTTCAGCTGTTTGCTTAAAAATTCAACTATTTTGTCAAAGCAGTCTTTTTTTGTTGTCGAAAATTCAATTCAATTTTTTGTCTGCGTGAAAGTTCAAATATTTTATTAGTGCAAACTGTTTAGTTAAAAATGAGTGCTTTTGATTCTCGTGAAAATTAAGAAACCCTATTTCCCACATTTAGAGAACTGGCATTTTGGCCGGTGATGTGTGCTACAATTTTAACCCTAACCTTAACCCTTTAACGCAATCGCAGCTTTAAAAAAACCACTTCATCCCCATCCTCAATAGACAGCAGTCTCACGTTACCAATCCGACGTGTAGATGTCTCTCCGGAACTCGAATCGGATGCTCGGGAAATTCGGGATTCGCCAGTCGTCGATTTAACCCCGTCGAGAGAAGTCTTCCCCAAAAAACATTCCGATAGTTGTGCTCCATCTGAATCAAAAACGCACTGGTAGGTGCAAATCCCAGATTAAAAATTTAAAATCACAATTTATAATAATAATAATAATAATAATAATAACATTGCCAAATTTATCGACTTTCCCCGAAGAACTTCGGTTATTCCCGCGAATCCTCGGTGGTCCTCAGAGTCATCTCCTCTCGCTCAGGGGTTTCACTCCCAATCCTGACTCCTGGTGAACTATTCCATAATCCGCCCTAAACCTTCAATCTCGCGTATTCTTCTAAATAGAAGGGATTTTCAAATTGGTTATCATAGTCACTGTTGAACGATCCTCAAAAGTACGCTAAATTCGGTGCAGTTTTTAGTTCCAACATTTTGAGCAACGAAGGGAAATTAAGGCACAATGAAAATTCTGATTGTTTAAAACGAGATGCAACTCATTTCAAAGCAATGATCGTGCCTCTGCTCGTGCACATCACCAAGTGTCAATGTCGAGCTGACGTTCAAGGACTAGCTGACCCTGAATCTTTCCCAAACATTTTAAAGACATTTTTTTAATTTGTTCTCATAATAATTTGATTAGAGGCTTCAAAAGGGACCGAAGACATTAGATTTTAAAATTGGTAAATAACTGTGTGATAATCGATTTGGAAGTCCATTTCTTTTTTGGATTCATCTTTACTTTGGTGAAATTGGGTAGGTGAGTTGATCATTTATTTGATAAATTCTAGAATCTTAGGCATTTGTTTGTCAAGTTTCGAGATTTGACTGATTTTTGAAATTGTTTTTCTTTCAGAGTTTGGAAGTTTAAGATTGGATTTACTTTTTTTTGAGGGGATTACGAATTACTAGTCATACACACACGTGGTATTTGCACTTGCGCGAAACGAAACATGCTATTGATTTTCCCAACTCCTGTGCCACCCTCTCTCTCGTTTCAATTGTTTCCACCTCCATCAGATGGATCCAACTATTCCAACTTTGAAGTCCTCCTTCCTAGTCGGTCGAAAAATCGATTTCTAGATCGAGTTTCTAATATATATA
The DNA here is from genome assembly GCA_010014905.2 of Druon quercuslanigerum. NCBI lineage: Eukaryota > Metazoa > Arthropoda > Insecta > Hymenoptera > Cynipidae > Druon > Druon quercuslanigerum. Next base: position 14,426 of record JAAAKG020030027.1, read on the forward strand.
CTCTTTCCCCTATTTAGATTTTCTTGCAAATTTCTTCCTTTTCCCCTGTTCTCAAGAACTTACCCTTTTTCTCGTCTTTTCACTTAAGTGCGAATGGAATTAATACAGCCCAATTAGAAAATCCAAATTTTCTTTTGAAAAATCTACTATTATATTTTTCGTACTCTTTGCTTAAAATTGGAATGATTTAATTAATTCAACTAATTGGTTGAAAGTTGAACTGATTTGTTGAAAATTCATTTTTTCGGTTGATAATTTAACTATTCCATATTTATAATTTAAATATTCTTGATTAAAAAAATTCATTTTGTTGTGCTTGAAAATTTATCTACACAATCAAAAAAAAAAAAATGATCTTGGTTAAACGTTATCTTTTGTGTTGAATCTTAAACTCTTGTTGAAAATTAATTTTGTTTTAAGATTCATCGTTTTAGTTGAAAATTCATCTCTTTGGTTGAAAGTTAATGTATTTAATCAAAAAATAATAATATACTTCTTTGTTAAACATCATATTTTTGGTTGGATGTTAAAGTATTTTGCTGAAAATTCATTTATTTTTTTATTCAAGATTCAACATTTTAGTTGAAAATTTAATTATTGCAGTTTTAGAAAATTAATCTTATATGTTAATTATCATCTTTTTTGTTAAATATTGAAAGATTTTGTTGAAGATTAACCTTTTTTTTTTTGAAAACTTAGAAAATTTAAGTTACATAAAAGTTGAAAATACGTCTCTTTGGTTTTTATTTTGTATATAATCAATCTTTCTTGTAGAAAAGTAATTCTCTCTGATTAAAAATGCAACTGCCTTGTTAAAGATTCAGCTATTTATTTGATAATTTATCTTTTTTGGCTCAGAATGTGCACATTGTGATACAAGGACTTTTTCGAAATATCATTTTTTGATGCAATAATGTATTTCTAATTTAATGTAGTTCTTATCACTTTATGGAACTTTTAAAAAAAATCTTTTTTGAAACAAAAAATCAATTTGTCTACAAACGAGGGGTTAACTCTTGTAATCCTCTGTTATCCTGTAATCTTGTAATCAAGTGTATGCTGTCAAAAAGGTTTAGTGTTTTAGTGGAAGATTCATCTCTTTGATAGAAAACTTGACTAGGGGAAACCACCCTACCGTAGATAATCCTTAATTAGAGGCACAAATATAAGTAAATTAATCATTCATAATTTTGATTTATTAACACTTATCGTGTCCTAGCTGCATATTAATAACATTAAATTAATTTTTTAACATCCATTAGCATTATTGATCAATGATTGTCTACTGGAAGATCACTATCTACTCTAGGCTGAACTCCCCTTTTCCATTTTTAGAAAATGAATCTTCTTGGTTTAAACATCTTTTTTCGGTTCGAAATCAAGATTTATCATATTAGTTGAAAATTAAACTATTTGGTTGAACATTACTGTATCTTTCCATTGCAAGTTGAAAAAACTCCTTTTCTTCTTCTTCCTTCCCCCCCAAAAAAAGAAAAAAATTCGTTTTTACATTTGGAAACAAATATAAAAAGGAGGAAAGAAAAATAAGAAGGCGACCAACCAAATCCCCTTCCTTCTCTTTTTTTCATTTCTTTCGTCCTTATTTTTCTTATTATTCAATATTCTGGATGAAATAATTCTTGATTTTATTTTCAGGAATCAACCAATTAAGATCAATTTTTAACCCAAAAAGACGAATTTCGAACATACCAGTTATGATATATATACCTAAAAAAACCGAGTTTTAAACAAAAAATTGACTTTTAACTCCGAACAGATAAATTTTTAACAAAAAAGTCGAATTTTCAGCTAAATAGTTGAATTTTCAATAAAGAAATATTATAAATTCAAGAAATTTAAATGAGATTAAAATCAAATTTAAAAACCCCTTTTTAACGTCCAATAATCAAGTTAATGTAAAAAAATCCTGATTTATTTTTATCCTGAATTATTATTATTATTATGAAATAATTTTTGATTTTTTTAGGTATAGATATAGGTATAGATATCATAACTATTCTGTTCAAAATTCGCCTTTTTGAGTTGAAAATTGATCTTAATTGGTTGAAAATGATTTTCCATTTTTCCACCAAAACTAGCCTATTTCCTCGATTCTTCGAAAATTTGGGGCTGTTGAGTCTGTATATATTACGACGGATCGAAAAATCCGAATTTTCGAAACTAGAAATGACGTCACGCGGAAAGTTGCCTTGAAGGGAAACAAATCGATAGAAAAGAAAAATGATGAAATCAGTTAACGTTTGGCCCTCCCTCATCGGAATCAAAGATTTAATATTTGAAGTATATTCGACGGCGGGAAAAATGACGGAGAATGTTTTGTAAGTAGAGTTTTGGTTAGTGAATAATAATCTAAATTAAGTGATAACAGCCTACTTTCAATTTTTGTTTTGTCAAACAAATTTTGTAATTAAGTTAATCCCAAAAAGTGTATTTTTTAATAACAAAAACCCTAATTGCACAAGATTTGCAATAATGTTTTGGCCCATAGAAAGTTGGTAAAATAATTGGTGAAAAATCGAAACTTTGATCGATCTGAAGAGTTTGTTTGACCTTGATTGGTCTGCCAGAAAGGGAGCTTTTCCGCAATTTAGACTCGTTTTTATTGCTACTTTTTCTTTTTCAAGTGGAGTCTGCAGAGGGTCAATATTACTCAATATTGTGCAATACTCGAGAGAGAATTTTTTTCGGTGAATTTTCTTTACGAAGCTGCAGCGCTGACTTGAGATATAATAAAATTGGATGAGATTCTGGCGAGGCAATCTTGTTTAAAAAAAGAACAAGTATGCACCTGGAGTTTTTTTTCTTGGTTGACCTGTTGTAAAAACATGATACGCGTTATTTGTTATTCATGAGTCGGGAGAATTGAAGTTTATAATAGAATGGATATCGCGGAGCCTAAAATATTTTGTAGTTTTTCCAACAAACTTTCTATATAGATCAAATATTTTTGAAGTATGTTGTCTCCAATGTATTAAAATTTTACATCAATCTTTATTTCAACTATTATATTCTTTATTCCATAAATTATAAAAAATTATATTTATTTAGCGCAGACTTCAATCTTTTCTTTATTATCCTCTTTCTCGCTTTCCACTTAAATGTGAACTGAATTAATAGAATCCAATAAGACAATTTTAATATTTTTCATATTGATTTGTTTGTTTTCTTTGGAATTCAACAATTTGTTTGACTTTTTTTTCTTTCCTGACTAAAAAATCTTTCTTGGTTGAAAATTCAACTCTTTTGTGTCACAACCCGTTTCATGTGCATAAGGTCTAACTAAAAATAAGACTTGATCTAATTTAAATTTTAAATTAATTTTAAAACAAGTAAAATTTTAAAATATTAAACGCAATAAAATTACAATTTATATCAAATTTAAACTAATTTTAAATGAATTAAACTGTTTTGGATTTCAGTTGATAATCTTTTTTGGTTGAAATATCAACTATTATATTTTTTGTCAAGAATTCATATACAATAACTGTTGAAAAATTCATCTGCTTGTTTCAAAGTTTAACTAATTTGTTAAAAAATTCCGTTTGAAGAATCATCTGTTTGGTTCGAAAATTCGTTTTTCTTTTGGTGGAAAATTTTATTATTTTGTTGAAGATTCAATCATTATTATAGAGAAATTGAACCATTTAGTTTGATTGTCATCTATTGCATTTTTCGTTGATAATTTATTTATTATTCAAAGTTAATCCACTTTAATGAAAATCAAGTTTGTCAATAATTCATTATTTGCGTTGAATATTAATCTCTTTCGTGAAAAATTTAATTATTTTGCTGAAAATTCGTTGTTTTTTTTCGTTTGAAATAAATAGTTTTAATTGATAATGTAAATATTCTATTTTTGGTTAAAAATTCATATTTTTTATTTGAATTCACCTTTTTTTATTTAATAATAAAATCCTTGTGTTAAAAATTTTTTTTGCTAAATGAAACATTGATATTTTTCACTTGAAAATATAACTTGTAAGTTAAAATTCATGTATTTTGTTGAAGATTTACTTTTGTTGGTAGAAAATTTATCTTTTTATTTGCATTTTCAACTGTTTCGTTAAAAACCAACTGCTTGATTGCAAATTTATATTTTCAAGTTGAAAAGTCAACTGTTTTGGTAGTAAAATTAAAATATTTGGTCAGAAATTAACTTTTTTGTTGACCACTAATATTTCCATGTTGAAATTTCGTCTTTGTGGCTTGCATATTCAACAATTTAGTTGAAATTCTTTTTCTTTCATGATTAAAAATCTTTTTTGGTTGAAAATTAAACTATTTTGTTAAAAATTTAATTATTTTGTTCAGAAGTCATTTTTTTTGTTGGAAAATTCAACTAATTTGTTGAAATTTCACCTACTTTATAAAGATTTTTTTTAAAAGATTCATCTCTGTAGTTCAAAATTGTACTATTTTCTTAAAAATTGATATTTTCTTGTTAAAAATTCAATAGTTTTCCAGAAAATTCGTTTTTTGGCTTGATAATTCAACTTTTTCGTTCAGAATTGTTAAAAATTCGTATTTTTTTGTGTGAATTTAATTGCTTTTTATTTTAAATTAAAATCCTCTTCTTCTGTTTAAAAGTTGAGCTACATTTTGGAGGTATAATTTTCTGGGTTAAAAATTCATAATTTTTGGTGTAAAATAATTTTTCTTGATTGAAAATTCATCTTTTTTGGTTAGAAATTTAAGTATTTTGCTGAAAATTCGTTTCTTAGTTGAAAATTTATTTTGTTAACTGAAAGTCGAACTATTCTATTCTTTTTTGAGAAATGATATTTTTTATTTGAAAGTTCAAATATTTGGTGGAAAATTTATGAATTGTGTTGATAATTCGTCTTTTTGGTAAAAAAATTTATGTTCTTGGTAAAAAATTCAACTATGTGTTAAGAAATTCATCTGTGTTGGTAGTAAATTCTTCTTCTCAAGTAAATCATAAAAGTTAAAAAGTCATTGCCTTGGTCAAGGATTCAACTATTTTGTTGAAAATTCATCTTTTTGGTTGAAAAAGATTTTTTTTGCACTGAAAATTGAACTATGCCATTTTTTGTTTAAAATTTATCATTATTAGATGTAGGTTGGCTATTCAATTTTTTTTTCTTTCTATTTTATTGAAAATACAATTATTTTATAATACTTAAATTACAGAAAGAGTACTAGGTAATTTTGGGGATCCAAGAACAAACTATAACGGAGATAAATTAGTTGGCTTATGGTTAG
>JAAAKG020030038.1:0-19667 GCA_010014905.2 Druon quercuslanigerum
CAAAATATTTTGATCAGAGAAAAAAACAGTTTTTCGTAAATAATTCGAAAAATAAAAAAGCTACAACTTTTTTATGAAGAGAAAAAGATGCGAAATTAAATTTCCACTCAGAATATATATTTTAAAAATTAAAATTTAAGACTTTATTTTCAGGAGCTCAGGGGCCTCCCTACTCCAGCAATATAATTCTATATCTCCTTTTTGCATCCGACGCCTCAATTCCATATATGCGCCTCACCTTGTCCGCCTCAAGAATTTCACGAGGGTCGATGAGACTGCTGTGAGAATCCACAAACAGCTAACACTGAGTGTCACTACAATTTTTTTCTATTCTTCTCTCCTTTTTTGATTATTCAACAAAATATAAACATTTTTTCCAAAAACCGACGCTGTTTAGCCAAATAGAATAATATTCAGATGTCGTATGCAAAAGATCCGACAAAATATTCAAAATTGCGGCTGTAAAATGGAATCTCGTTTTCCAACTCTAACAAATTCCCTTAACTGAGTTAAGTTAACTTAATCGATATTGTGGTGGGTTCCGCATGCGCTAGATTAATAGAGTTTTTGAAAGGATTTTCTCGGATCTGCTACTAGATTCCGCCATAAAATTGCAGTTCTTATGTGTTTAAAAAAAAAATAATTGTATGACCCGCTCATTAAAGATTGGGATTAAGTAAGTTACTGCGGAACTATTTACTTACTTCATAAAGCTTAAAATAATTACAATTACAAGTAATAGCTTGGTTTACGTCCAATAATCCTTTTAACGTCTTATTGATAAAGAGCAGCTCGTAGGTCTTAGAAATCTCAGTATGTTCATTGTGCTGCTGATGAAGAAGGGATGGTGACTTACATGCCATGGTCGCAAAAGCTGCATCTCATGTATATCTTTTTAGCTGAGTGCAATGTCTGGAGGATAAGTGACCACTGACCATTAATCCCTGGAGCAGATGAATTTATGAATAAGCAGATAAGTCTTGATTCCCTTATGTTTGTCTTTAGTTTTACAAACGAAATTCTTGGGCTCGAAAAGCTCGACAACAACCACGACTGTTACACCTCCCACGAGCGCTGCGCAAGTCATGCGTGTCAAACATTTATAAATAACCATGAAGGGGCGGTTGGGGCACTTTATTCTTGTTTTTTGACATACTTGACAGTGACATCGTCACTTCTCTCAGACGAGACTCTCTATCAAGAATATCATCCGGTCCTTTATGGTTGATGCACTTTTGCCCCTTACATGTTGGTTTATCTCTTTTTTTCATAAATTGACAAGTTATTTTTACTTGTTAGCTTGCTCGATTTAGGGCAGCGGCATAAAGTAAGCTAGCTTAAGAACGCTGTTACAAAAATCTACATTAAATTTAATACACTGAAAAAAATATTAGTTGGGACAACTAATAAAATTGTTCGGACAACTATTTTAGTTAGTAAATAATGGTACTGCTATTTAGTTAGTTCGTGAACGAGTAGTCGTTACTATATAATTCGGTAGAACAACTACTTTAGTTTGTTAAAACCACTATCTGTAGGTAGTTGAACTTACTAATACAGTTAGTCATGTCTACTAACGTGGATATGACTATTTTCTTCTTGTTACGTGGACCAATTAAAATAGCTGTCACTATACTATCGAAACCCACTGGGATCTTTCTAAATGCAAATGTACTTTGTAGGTTAGGATTTCTATTAATACTTGAAACTCGTTCGTTTTTAGAATTTCTCATATGTACCTTCGAATTCTACGATATAATCCTCGAAGTCTAAAATGTCCAGCAGTTCTAATAATCCCATAATTTATATAACAAATACTCAGGTTCAGTGAAACGAGACATCACGTGAACAGCGTATGGCGACCATATATCAACGTTCTCCCTCGCTTTACCGTAATGAAAAAAATAGTGAGTTGGGTCAACTATTCAGTTTGTAAGATATCGTACTGATACTTTTGTTAGTTGAGACAATCATTTACTTAGTTGCTGGTACTAACTGTATAGTCACTGCAACTAATTGAATTTTTGTACTAACTAATAAAATAGCAGTACCATATCTTACTAACTAAATAGTTGGCTCCACTAAACTTTTTTTTCAGTTTTTGTATTGGCGTACCTTTGTCGAATTTTCAGTCGTATCAACCAAGATAATAAATAAAATAGTTACCACCTGCTTTTATGTGTTAGCCAAATCAATTAGTGGTATAGATGACTATAGCATTAGTAACTCTGACTACTAAAACATTATTAACTTAAATTAGTCACGAGAATTAAAGTATTTGCTTAGTCGGTGTTACTAACTGAATAGTTGTAAAAACCAATGAATGCTTTACTAACAAAAGGGTAATAGCCCCAGTTTATTTTTCTCAGTGTACACATGTATATGAAGTCATTTGAATAAACGGTACTAAAATTAATTAATATACATTAAAATATGAAAAGCTGCACATTTTATGTGCAACGTACGGGTGGAACTTTTTTCAAAATTTGACCTGAATGGTAGAAATTTAATGTGATTAAAGTTGATTCTAGGACGAGAATTTTTTGGATCTCACCTGTTATTGTCCATATTCGAGATATTTTTCGCGTCCAGAACTTTTGGGTTTTAGTTGTTTAATTTCATCCCGTCCCAACTTAAATATGCAATCAAGAATTTCGAAAATACTTACAGTTTGAGTTTGACATTTGGCGTAAATCTCCAAAATAAGGTAGCAGAAGTTGATCATTATGGAAGTGGAATCACGAAGAAATAAGATGGCTGAAAAGAATCATCGTCAATTTCTAGCTCATGAAAGTAATGATTTGATATATAATCAAGTAATCAAGTATAATAATTTCCTGAAATCTGACTAATTAATTGACGAGAAAATAAGCGTAAATTTTTTTGGCTGAAATGAAATTCATTTTAGTTACACAATTATTTATAGCTTATAATATAACATATTAAAATATATGGTAAATGTGCCAGTAATCGTGACGATCACAATAACCGGAAAAGTTAGTTATAATTTGAATATATTGTTAAAAAATATGTATAATAATATGTATAATAAAAACTATTTGTGGCATTTCATAATGGTGAATAAAATTGCAATGCATTTAAATTAAATGAAAGGCAAGATAACTGACGTCACAATTACTCGGATGTTTACCTTATTATTTTTACAATTTTCTAACCTGAAGGTGCGAAACGGAAATGAATTTTTTTGCAACTCTGTTGTCTCAAACAATTCTACTGCGATTAATAAATATCGATAATATTAAGTACATTGTAGCACTCAGTTTGCTCGAAATAATTGTTTGTATGCTGAGACAAAAATCCCGTAAGAATGATAGAGACGGCCATTCGTTAAAATTTTATTAGTTGATAATCCCAAGAAAAAGATATATATCTGTGTGTGTATAAAAAAAAATATATATATACTATCAATATTATTCTTATTGTAATAATAACGAACTAATGACTAAACCGACATATAAAGTGTTTCATCTATTTATAAAGTCTCATAAAATAACATTTTATACTAATTAAGTACCAACCAAAACTTATATACTCGTATAATCACATATTTTCTCGTGCTACATTTTTTTTATAAAGTATAATAATATTTTGTACATAAATTAAAGCATGCAACTTTTTTTATTGTTTTAACAAAATTAAGCTGTCAAAAGCAATTACTTATAAAGTATTTTTAACCAAGTTTTTAAAATATGTAAAAAAGTTTGACTATTCAAACAAATACTTCATTTATTTATGTTGAAAGCTTGTTCTAAATAAAGTTGAAGTCACTACAAATACCAAATTCTTTCATGTAATTCAGATAATTCTTGAAAAAGCCCGATGTTTTGATTGAAAAAAACCAGACGAGGTTGTATATTTTTTTTCCGAGATGTCGCTCTGTGAGTTCGTTTGACTAAATGATGGTAGCGTTTTTAATCATGTCATAATATGCATCTTTAAAAAAAACAGCACACTAGTGCTACGTTTATGGACGTTCTCTTGTCAGCTTCAATCGCGCCCTAAGGCTACTTAAGTTCTCGGGAACACTCCCCGATACTGGAGGTGGTGAGTGGGAATGCCCTTGAAACCGTTACGGTAAAGGGTACATCAGGAAACACAAACTAACTATTTCCAAAATATTTTTTTGAAATCCTGTCCATGTAGCCGGCTCAAGCCAGCTCCAAAGCTCCAAGAATCGAGATCGGCTCGGTTTTGGAGCTTTTGCAGAAGCCTAGATATTACAAAAAAATTGAACAATTGCAATTCAATATTTATTTTTAATGATTTATTTTCAAAAATTTTTTAATGAAAATTCTAAATTTATAAAAATTATTATAAAATTAATTAAAACATTATTATACTGGTCGGGTCAAAATTGATTCACAGTACTTTTATTAATATCAACTATCGATTTTTTTTCTTGGCATTACAATATTTTGTCGCGGCAAATTATGGACCAAAGATTAACGAATATTTTGTTTATCTATAGATAGGTTTGACGGTCCTTCTTATTTTCTCTCTACTGTATTCATTTTTTCACAATTTGATCGGATTTAAAAACATTCATAACTACAAAGGTCATAGATGTGGTTGCAAGTACATTTATTGATCTTCATTATGTGTGCTCTCAATTCGTATGAAATATTTTAATGTTAATAATTTATTAATTCAAAGTCATTTTTATAGATAAAACTGCCAACGAGTAATCAAAATTTTTTAATTACTCGTGGAGAATTTTAACTTTATCATCAATGTTTGACATCATTTAGCACGAGTTTTACGATTTTAATCCAGATTAATAAATGAAAGCCATTTATTATAAGTTTTAGCGTATTTCAATAAACTGAACTATTCATACATACTTCAAACGCGAGCTTTTAAAGTTTCATAAGTGCGTTATAATTTTTTTATTTTGTACTATTTTCCACTAAAGTTTATTGTTTTGCGATTTGACCGTCATACAAATCTAGATTTTACTAAAAAATGAATGATATTCAAAAGGTATCCGTAATTGATTTTTTTGTTACACAGAGAGAAATATACTGGAAAAATGACGGGGACAATCACATAAAGCTGGGACATGCTTACCGTGCTGTTTATTTTCACAGAGGAACTCCAGTAAATTTTCCGGCGACGAAACGTAATTTTTATGTTATTGAAAAATACAGTACAATGCAATCAACAAACGAAAAAATATTTTTAAAAAAATTGAAAAATATTACGGAGAAAATCGTGCAAAATTTCTGAAGATTTCATGGTAGTTTTTACGGTGCTGTCCCGTAAATTTTACTCCTACAAACAAATCGAGAACTTGCGCAGAACGCACTGCGCATCTTGTTTCTGCGTAGACTGCAACTGACTCCAGAAAACCTAACCTCAGAAATCCTTTTCTACTAACGATTATTCACTGAAATATTTCATATTTTGATAGCGAAGTGCTTCGTATGATAGACTTTATTATCATTTGATTGTCAGGCTCAAAAATGTGATAGGAAATTTTATGATGATGTCTCAAAATTTTTACGGTTCTGTCACGTAAAAATTGTCCTAGCCTAACCATACTTTTTACAAACACTGCGGTCTCGTCCCTTGATTACGATGCGTCACCATAATTTTGATTGTGGTAGTCTCTATAATTTTTACGGGAATTTTTTCTCCGCGTACAAACAATTATTTCGAGCAAACTGAGTGTTACAATGTACTTAGTATTATCGATATTTATTAATCGCAGTAGCATTGTTTGAGACAACAGAGTTGAAAAAAAATTCATTTCCGTTTCCTACCTTCAGACACCCAAATTTTAATTGTAGATAATTTATATTCATGTACAAAACTAATTATATTTCGGCAGGTTAGAAAGATTCCGTGGCAGAGATATGTTTTGGAACAATGTATTAGAAAAATTATCAATATTTTGTCTATACGCATTGGTCAACTGCCTGAGTGACGACACATGTAAAATCTTTTCCAATACCTTAATGATTGTCACTATTTGCCGCTTCAGAAAATATAATTCCCATGTTCGAAGCATACCTTGCAAACAAACAGTTGTTATACCCAATTACGAGTATTGCGAGTTCTATCGACGAGCTCAGGGTCTTCAGAGATGCCATTAAGTTTTCCTCGCTTCAAATAAACCTTCAAGCATTTTTCTAACCCAAATTCCATTCCTATTTCCTTAGTGTATCGTTCGACAATCCCTAGAGCTACATGTAGTTGCTCTTTATTTTTAGCATAGATCTTAATATCATCCATGTAAAATACATGGGTGACCTTGTGCTTTCGATTTGAAGGTTTGCCGCAAAGGTACCCCTGGGAATGGCGAAGTGCTAGAGATAGTGGCAATAATGTGAGGCGAAAGAGGTGTGGGCTCATGGAGTCACCCTGAAAGACACCTCTTAGGAAAGTGACCTTGTTAGTTGTTATATGTTTTTTTCCAGATGAGATAGTAAATCTGTTTCTCCAAAGTGGCATTAATCTCTCTATGCACCTCACGATTTGCGGATGGACCTTTAAGCTTTCCAAAAGACAGATGATAAGTTTCTGGGAGGTCGAACCGAAAGCTTTCCTTTATTCAATATAGGCCATCGATAGGTCACGCTGGTAGGATGCTTCATCTTTGCAGACACATATATCGATAAGCAGGTTCTCCCGACATCCTGCTGCGCCTTTCTTTGAGTCGCGTTGTTCATACATTTCTTGCCACACAGGTCCAGTTGCCCGAACAATTCTATCATTTAGGATAGGTGTGAATATCTTATACAATGTGTTCAGACAAGTGCTTGGCCTGTAATTCTTTGGGTCAGCTAAGTTGCCTATTTTCGGCAGGAGTACTGTGCACCATTCCACCAACTACTCCACAATAGGCTCTTCCGACTTCAAATATGAGATGAAAATACGTTCCACATGGTATCACATAGTACCTTGATGCTATTTATGTTCTCCGAGTCTTCGTCAAGTCTCTCCAAAAGACTTCGACCTCCTCTGGTTTGGGAGCGTGGTCGACAGTACCTGGAGGGTCTTGGACTAGTCAAGGTGGGTGAGAAAGAAACTGTTGGTTTTCTCTGACCCTACTCTTTCTTCGCTCTAGACTTCTCTTAGCGTCAGATGTATCCGTATTCTCTCAACAATATAATGTCTGATGGTCAGCAGATTTGACTTGTTAAGTTTGTGATAACGGATGTGGAGTTCGCTCGCGAACTTTCGAACTTTGGCGGAAAAATTCGTGCCACATGTTATATGCCCAATCACACACTGTATGCGGGATGCGTACTGTCTTGCCCAGCCTATCTTTATGGCTAGTTGATGCATTCGTCTTTGAGTCTTATGATCAACCGTTGGTTTTGTTTTACAGTTCGCATTGGCCAAAACTCTCTTTGCAGTATACACAACAACAATTGATAGTCAAGAGATCAGATTCTTCCGAAAATTGTCCACGAAGCTCTCCATCCATTTTAGCCAGATCTTTAGGCTTGGAAGAAACCTGCGTGTTGATGTTTCTCCGGGTCATAAAGCGTCGCTCGTGCTCTATCGGATGCCTGTCCACGGTTGTTCTTTTCACCTCTCTTTCTCTACTGCCGGCTTGTTCTGGCTCTGGTAGAGTATGCTCTACCCTTACATAGCCCCTTTTTTTAGATTACTTCGGCATGGTTTCGCAAACGTTGACGCGAAAAAGTGCGATAGCTCTGGGTGTTTCTCGCACCACAGTGCATGCATTCGTGCCATGTAATTCTCTCGTTCAGGGGTTACACTCGCGTCGTAGCATTCTAGCAAGTCGTGATTTTGTCGCTCCGTCCATCTAAAAGCCCCAAGATTCCGCCGATCCATCGTATTGACTCCATCTTGATTGGCTCCCCCAGGTCTAGAGTGGTCCGCATTGTTGGCCGACCCATTTTCGGGATCCCTGCGCGTTCTATTGTTTTAAACCGCACTTACTACAACCATGATTAGTGTTATTGTTGTTCCCAAGAGAAGCTTGGGAAGAGGGTTCGTTCATCCTTGTGGAGCCCTGCATACAAGGATAAGTCGATCAGTGGTGAGAGGCCAGTGACTGGGGAAGAGCACGAAAGTGCTCTTCGCAAACAAGGTGAAGTGTCGCTCTGCTTACTTCACTTTAATGTGAGGGTCCACTGAGCAGAAAGAAACTAGGAGCAGGACCTCCTCGATGGTCCCCACTGGTAACGTTTCCGGGTACATTCGTGTACCTGTAAACGGCAAAATTGCTCCCCTAATGAGGCACCTGGTCTTCTTGGCGGTATATCAGTGTTAACGTTCTAGACACCTCACCCAGGTGTCGGTCAGCTTTCAGCATGGTTTTCACAGTTCCGCTTGGGGGTTAATTCGTTCGGAAGCATCCCTGTATTATTTGAGGCGACTGCCAATTAATTTTTTGTAAGCATATTCAGCAGAAACCCTTGGTACAGGGACTCTCTATCCGCAACCCAAGGACGCTTTCGGTAGCTTTGTCATAGGTTCTGTCAAAAATTCCTGTAAACGGATTTTAATGATCTTGGGCTCAAAATGTTCGTTACTGATCCCTTTTTCAAGGCGAGTGTGGTCTTTTTAAAAATTCCAAAATGGCTGCTCAAAATGGCGGCCGAAAGACTGAAAAAAATTGAGATTTGTAATTAAAAAGGTTGTAAAATAAATAGTGTCAATGGATCTCCTTTTTTCCGGGCTTAAATTGTTGGGATAATGCCCCTCTAAAAATTTGGTCATTAAGTTAATGAATTCCAACATGGCGGATCCAAGATGGCGGCTAAAACCTCAAAATCAAACTAATTTCTTTAAAAATTATTGGAATAACTCCGAATTTGGTTTGAAAGGGTTAGTTAGGTCACTGATCATAAATCTCAAGTCAGATTGGCACAATTTTAAAATAGTGGATAAAATATGGCGACCCAGATTCTTGAAAATTGACCGATTTACACGAAATAATGTTTACGGATATTAAGGGTGCTCACTCCATAGATGTATGTAAAATTCTAAACTTCATGGTTGTTTTTTATTATTACTCTTTACTTTAAGAAAACCATGAAAAAATATCGGTTGATTTCCGTAAATTTAGGTTTTCACCATGATCCTTGAGAATCTGAATGATAAGCGCCCTTAATATCCGTAAACATTATTTCGTGTAAATCAGTCAATTTTCAAGAATCTGGGTCGCCATATTTGATCCACTATTTTAAAATTGTGCCAATCTGACTTAAGATTTATGATCAGTGACCTAACTAACCCTTTCAAACCAAATTCGGAGTTATTCCAATAATTTTTAAAGAAATTAGTTTGATTTTGAGGTTTTAGCCGCCATCTTGGATCCGCCATGTTGGAATTCATTAACTTAATGACCAAATTTTTAGAGGGGCATTATCCCAACAATTTAAGCCCGGAAAAAAGGAGAACCATTGACACTATTTATTTTACAACCTTTTTAATTACAAATCTCGATTTTTTTCAGTCTTTCGGCCGCCATTTTGAGCAGCCATTTTGGAATTTTTGAAAAGGCCACACTCGCCTCGAAAGAAGGATTAGTAACGAACAATTTAAGCCCAGGATCATTAAAATCCGTTCACAGGAATTTTGGACAGAGCTTTGTTCCGTTTGACAAAGAACGTCCCACACACATATATATATATAATACCGCCATTTAGTATGGATGTTTTATTTCGGGACAATTCGGGATATTTGCGGGAGATTACTCGTTCAAAGTTACTCCAAGCATGACCTCAACCTTTTTCGTAAACACCTGAGCGGAAGCAGTACAGATTGGACCCGACCCATACTTGTCTAAAAACCTTCACCTGAAAGTCAAGGTCACTCTTGACTGACGACCTGAGTACACGCTTGGACGTAAAATTTCCTGCTCTTTCGAATGCCGTTGTCAAAACTAGGTGTTCTCATTTTAAAAAACAAAGTTGACCTTGAAATAATTTTGAAGGTTAATATCAAGGTCAAATTCAAGGTCACTGCTGGATTTCTAGTTAAAAGGTACTTTTAGAATGACCTTGACCTTTTTGAAAATAATTTTACCTGGAAAATTATTTACGTGTTTCCTTACTTTTTGGAGACCCTGTATACACAATATTTACGTGTGTACGTGTGTCTGTAGAGTTTAAGTCTATTAGCACGATAACTTTCGATAGAATTGACGAGGAAAAATGACGAAACTTACAATAACTTTTATTTTAAAAAAATTGTTCGCTTAAATTGTACCTTCACAATTTCCTAAAAACACTTCAAGCTAGGATGCACATTTTTTGTTTAAATCGTAAGAATAACATTAAAAATAAACAAAATAAATGTATGGAAAAACGATCAAAGTTGCAGTTAAATTGTTCATACATACAAATTTTGTTATAGAATGTGCAATGTGAATTTTAAAATATCTGAATTAGCAATCCCAGGCCGAGATACAAAAATAATTTTAGTATACATTTGATACAATAGTATTGAACATAATGTAGAAAAGTACGCATTTTGGACAAAATCGAGTGCGAAGCACGAGATACGCGATGAGAATGTGTTCGTTAAAGCCAAAGGAGCTGCAACTAAAGAGAATTCATAGTCACCAAATTACAGTTGTCGATACTTTGACCTTTAGTTTTAAAAAACTCTTGAGCACACATTTTGGAAAGTACAAAGGTTGAATGCGCAGCGCGAGGTAAGTTCATTACCGAGCGCGGGATAAATATAGTGTCGAGCGCGAAGCGCCAGAACAAATAGACGCACGTCCTAGGTACGCTTAAACTTGGGGGCGAAGCAATCCGTACGCCAGGAGAAATGCCCGCGCAGCGGGCAGATGATTTTTTTATTCTTCATTCATTTTAGTTTTTTATGTTAATATTCAGAAGAAATAATATCATTTGTAACCTCGCAAGCTTGAGCGAGCTTAAGGCGCGCGTCTGTTCATTCTCACGCTTCGCGCTAGATGATGTATTTGGCTCGCGCTATGCGCACGGCCTTTGTATTCCCCCCACATTTGCGCACAGACCTTCTAAAATTAAGTCAAATCAACTGTGATTTGGTAATTATGAATTCTCTTTTGTTAAAGTTCCATCGGCTTTAACGAACACATTCTTATCACGTATCACGTGCTTTTCACTCGATTTTGCCCAAAATGTGAACTTTTTTACATTATGTTCAACACTATTATATCAAACGTAAATTATCTTTATTTATGTATCTGAAGCTGGTACTGCTTATTCAAATATTGCAAAATAATGTACAAATTTTACTTTTCATGATTACTTCAACACTTGCTCCGCATTTTGTACTTATTTCTGTTCTCAGCTACCCCGAAAAATCTATAATTTCCATAAATTTATGTTATCAGAATTCATAATACGCATTTTGGTATGCAAACATACGTATTTTCATAGTATTATTTCTGTAATTGAAAAAAGCGCGCATTCTATACAAAAATAGTTTTGTTATTTAACATTTTATTGCAGGTTGTATCGTTTCAACGTTATTTTTCACGATTTAAACTTAAAATACGCATCCCATCATGAAGTGATTCTAAGCCAATTGGTATATGAACTTTGGGCCAAAAATTTCGTTAAATAAAATGTTATTGTAGCTTGTATCGTTTTTTCAACAAATTAATTTCTCATTTTTAACGTATTTTTACAACAAGAGTTTATAACGAATTTGTAGGTCTTTTGTGGTTGAGCAACTTTTGCCTTATCATTTTTTCTCATATCTCGTGCAGTGATGCCTTCCGAGACGAGAAATACCGAGCCTGACTCGCTTTCGTCTCATTCATTCGTAGGTTCCGTCTTATTTTCCCGGGCCAATTCCTCGGTTATTTTGCCACTCTGACACGCTAATCCTAATCAGCGTTCTTCAATGCATAGTTAAAGTCGATATATCATTCCAGATTTTACTTCTTTATCCATTACCGATTAAGGAAATACCCTCGGTACGTCGCAAGCCAGTTGAGAGAACGCTTCGATTTGTTATTGAATCACACGATTACAGTCAGAAGTTTGGCAACGTTGCGTGCGAGCACGCGTGTTATTTAAAATTCGCGCATAAACTAGAGCACGTGGAACGGGTGCGACTTGCCACACGTTCAGTTCACTGACGTCAGTCGTACATTTACGGTATAAATAATTATTTTTCTATTCTGATAGGCTCTGAAAGATGCTTTTCGAAGCAGATATGGATTTCAGATAACATTCTATGTGCACGGAGAAAAATGGATGTTCAAACGTAAAATATAGATATTCAGGATTTTAATATTTTATGTTTCACTATAGGACAGCAATCTAGATTTTCAAAGTTAACATCTGTAGATATTAAAAAGTGAGATTTTACTTACTAACATCGAAAATGTTAACTGAAATATCCGATATATTACATGTATGGTTAGATCAAATAACGTCTGTAAATATTTGAGGAGTTCACTTATTTTTGGGCATTTAAGAAATTATTTAATAACTTATTTGTAAATTTAAAATTAAACTTTATTGTTTGTACATGAACAAAAAACAGATAAAAGGTATGAAATTTCGATCAGATGAGACATTTAGTCAATTTGACATGATGTTTAATATTTGTAATTGAAAATAAAAAACCGACTGAAAGGACTGCAGGTGGACGGCTGCAAATGAGTTGACCTCTCTACTTCAAATCAGGAAACTTTGAAGCCTCAGAGCGAGTTATAACAACATTTGTTTTCTAAAATAAAAAATACACATAAATTTATTTATCTGAGAGAACAGTTGGCAAACAAGCACGTTGACATTTCTCAAATGTCATTTTTTGGGCCACCCTAATGTACAGACATGTGAAGCTGTCTAATTTATCATAAAAGTATACTGCACATCTGTATGTTCTACAAAGACCTCCTGCCTAACCCTGCATATCGTAGATATCTTTTGCGCAGCCTAATTTATTATAAAATTGTCCAGCTTAGCTATAAGTCTTATAAATAAGTAGTATACAACTCTATGTCTCGTAAACAGATACTGCGCATCCTTGCGTTCTATTAATACCTACTGTGTATCCCTTTAAATATTAGGAATCTACTTCGCAGCATTCCTTAACATATGTCTCTGCTGCGCAGCCTGATTTAACACAAAAGTATATTGCGCAGCTCCATGTCCCATAAATAATTACTGCAAAGCTCTATGTCCTATAAACGCCTGTTTCACATCCCTTCATATCTTAGATATATACCGCGCAATCTAATTCTTTACAAATGTCTAACGCGTATCATGTGTGTCTACTGCGCAGCCTTACTTATCATATGTCTCTATTGTGCAACTCTGAGCACTGCAGGACTCTACTGCACAGCAAGCTGTACAAAAACAGTGTACTGCACAGCCTGGTGTTTCGCATACCTCTACTGAGCATCCCTACATATTTGAGGTCGCTACTGCGCAGCCTCATGCTCTGACCTCTACAATACTCTATTGCGCATCCTAACATATCATATATCTCTACCGCATAGCCCTCCGCACCGCAGGACTCTACTGTGCATTCTAATTTACCAAAAAACTATACTGCGCAATTGTATATTCAATAAAAGCCTACTGCACATGTCAAGCTCCCGCAAATAACTACTACGCAGTCTTGTGTACCATATATGGATTTTTCACAGCCTTGAGTATTTCAGGACTCTACTGCGCAGTCTAGTTAATCACAAAATTGTACTGAGTAACCATACGTTCCATAAGTACCTACCGTGCACCTTTATATATCGTATGTATCTACTGTGCACGTTTATGTGCGCAGTAGTTAGTGTACTGCGCTCCTTTATGCTTCACACACGTTTACTGCGCATTTCTACTCACTTCATAACTATACTGCCCCCCCCCCCCTACAATAGTGCCCCCTTTTTGTCACTCTTTTGTACTCCCACTCTTTGACCATGAAATTAATAGACTTACGATAGAGTTTTTACATGCTGATATTAGAAAGTATGTTTAAGAAAATACTCACAATACTATCTACTACAATATCTCAACATACTCGAATAATACTGATAATTATAAAATTATAAGAAAGAGCGTTCTCTCAGGGCTACCGTTTCCTATTATCATATAAATATTTTTTTTAAAGATTTTATAAGAAACTTTTTACTATTTACTTCCTTTAATAGGATAAACCGATTGGCTCTGCCCTATAATTAAAGACTTGATTGTTGGTACTAAAAAAGTGGTTCCTGTGAAAAAACATTCTTCTTTAATACCTCTTTCGGAAACGTGAGTTTGGGACTTACTTTTCCTCACTAGTAACCGCCTCTTCCGCTTCTTCTTCTTCTTGTTCTTCTTTAGATCAGCATGTTCAGCAGCAGAAAGAATCTCTCCCGACGGGGAGAAAAAAGCTGACATGGGCTCATGCCACAGAGTAATAATAATGAGATTGATCTCCACAAATACACTTTGCCTGCGGTAAATGCACCTTAATTTACCGGCTCAGCAACCACTAAAGTAGTAGCGCATGCACTTAGATCTATTTTTTCTTTTTCTCGCGAGTAAAAATAGATAGTAGAGTGCAGCACACATGTGCCACTACTTTAATCATGGATGATTCTATCTATTAACGTGCAGATCCCGCTGTCAAATCTGTGGTCAAATCTGAGATCCGAAAAATTAGTAGAGGAATAATTATTAAACTATATAAAATTAATCGAAGCAGATAGTACCTAAAATTACATGAAAGTCTAATTTTTATTTAAGATCGAAATGAAATCTATGTTCTTATAAGTAATTTTATGCCACGAAATCAGAGCATGAAAAACATTTACAAGTCAAAATTAGATTTCCAAACTACGTACTTTTCGACTCATTATAGACAAATACTTAACAATGGAGAAAAGAGAAAAGTCCTGTAAAATAACTATTCTCTGTATAAAAATGCATAGGAATGTGACGCACTGTATAGATTCTTCCGAACAATGCAATCCTACTAAATATTTTTTGTAAAGGCAAGGCTTTAGAGGGGAAAGGGACAGATGATTAGCATATTTTATTTGAATAACAATAATAATAGTGCTTGGAAAAAGCACCCTTTAAGATATAGATTCCGAGAATTTTACATTCTGACAAAGCGTTTATTGATACTTTTTTCGTAGTACAATATTCTTCCTTGTACATTAGATAGTGAGAGAGGGGGGATAGACGTACGCTAGATAATACAATTACATTACAAGGCCCGTGGCAATTACCGCCTTATAGCGCGTCACCCCTCATATTATTTGAGTAAAAAATCATGAAACTGTTTCTTCAATAATGTTTCCATGAATTGTGTAATAACTTTTGGATTTTTTAAACATTTTAAGGTAAGATTGGGTCAAATTTTCGAGAGACTTCATTAATCCGAGAGAGCTGCTCTCACGACCCGTCCTCCCTAGTATACAATATTACCGTAAATCGAATTATCGATAAACCACGAGTAAAGACCAATTTTCGTTGACGTTTAATATCGTGGGTGCAGGAGCGTTTCTATCTTGTTTCTTATTACGTAAATTGTCTTAATATTGCGTCTGACTTCCTCAATCACGGAGAAAAGTGAAAGATCAGTTTGATCATCTAGATGTGCAGGTAGGCTATATTGGAGGATCAACTATATAGGACAGCCCTTAAAGATGGCTAAAGCGATTATCTCTAAAAGTTTAAAACAAGAGGTTCAAATCGCTTATCTCAGAGTGTCGACTTTATCAGCTCGAACGGTCGACGTCAAATAGTCTAGGTTAACTCCTATGGCGAAAAAGCGGAACCGTCACGAACTAGGTTACGCGGACCAAGAGGCAGAAAGAACGGGAAACAAAGCTTTAAAAATAGATTTCATGCTTTGACGATGCTTCATTATAATAAACAGGAGATCTTTCGGGTTTCAATCGTGTGCAAAACGACGCTTCGTTTTCGTTGCCGACGTTTCGTGAACTTTTCAGTTCACTTATTCAGGGCTTATCTGAACTTACTTCTCAGGCTCACTTCTACAGTTTAGCCCTGAAGAACTGAACTACAATGTTTACGAAACGTCGGCAAGATTCGTAGTTTTGAATACGATTGAAACCGGAAACACATCCTTTTTATTATAAAGCTTTACGAAGCCACCCGATTATATTTTAGCCAGCCGTATTTATTAAAATAATAAAATACTGGTGCACACAAGAGCAATATATACATGTACATGTGTAATAACAAATGGATGCTAACTTAATTTCTCTGCCCGACACAGATGGCGCTAAAAGCGGGACCATTTTCCCCCACGCAGTGGACGCTTGACTCGGATTTCATATAGAGCCTAACTGATCATCACAGACAGCGAACTTGAATATTATAAAGGGCCGAATCACTCATCATGGAGGGTTGAATTAATCATATCAGAGAAACTACTTGATCTCCTCGGAGAGTCGACCTGGCTATTTTAGGAGTCGATTTAATTATCCTACATTTGCTATTACTTATTCCAGTTTCTCTATTATAAGACAGTGGAAATTATAAAAATAAGTGGAAACTCTACTTTTGCATCCCCCTTCCCGCACAATTCACACATCCTCGTCTCCTATTATAATAGGAGACGAGGATGTGTGCACCTATTATAATCCTCCATGCATCCTCATCTCATTCGCACTATAAGTTCCTGACTTCCTTGCTTTCCTTTCCACACAAATATTGCACTCTCATCCTTGGCATAATCCACACAGAGTTACCATTAAACTTTAACTGTCCTATTCTCTCCTCCCCTGCTTCCTTCTCTATGCGTTTTTCTAAACCACCTGATATACCCTCCGTCCTTCCTCGTTCATCCTTTTCACTAAATCCATCTGCAATCCATTCATTCTAAAATATCTTTCTCTTTTCACTTCCATCTTCCCACCCCTATATCTGTTCTCTTGCACCCACCAACACTCCCTAACCAGCTTCCCCCTTCTTCAAAAAATTTCTCATATTTACATGCTCGACACCCCGTTATAATCCCGAAACTCTTTCTTCCTGTCTCCTTTCGGATAATATAGTTCGGCGTATTCCTTGCCAACCCCAGTGTCCACTTTACATACCTCTCGTGTATCCTATTTACCTCCTCATTTACCTTTCACCCCCATACCTCCACTCCTTAAAATAAGACACTAATCACTAGCGAATCAAACAATTTCATTCTCCTTACAAAATCATCTGCGAACAATCTCGTCCCCAGCCCCCGCACAACGTTTGCCCTTCTAATTCTCTCTTTTATATGACCATCCACTCCCCCATTCCTCCGAAACAGGAAGCCCAGGTACGCAAACTCTTTTACCTCATGTACCGCTTTTCCTTTTCACTTCCACTTCCCTCCCTTATCTCTCTACCTCCTTTCCTAAACACCATAAACTTTGACTTGGCCGCATTTAACTCTCACCTATTTTTGTCCAAGTATGTTCTCAACCTTTTCATCATCTCCTTTAAAGCCGTTTCGCTCTTTGCTAGAAGCACTATGTCATCTGCATATGTGAGTGACCATATCCTGACTCCTCCTAACCTGACTTCTCTTACCACTCCGGCCGCTAGCTTACTTTCCATATCTGCGATTAAAATTGCAAAAAGCGGACACTCTTGCCGAAGTGGAAGTGAGGTGTTTTTAACAAAAAATATTAATTTTCAACCAATAAGGTTAATTTTATAATAAAAAGACAAACAGTTAAAAAATAAATTTTGATCAAAACAAAACAACAAATTTTCAATAAAAGGGATAAATTTTCACCTAAAGTAATGAATCTTCAAAAAGAATTAATTTTCAACAAAGTAGTTCGAGCTTTAACCAAGTATGTCAATTTTCAACCGACATTTTTCCTGCAGTGCCCCCCCCCCCTCCGAACAATTTTTCTGTCTACGGCCCTGGTTTAATTTTTAACAGAAAACCATCAATATTCAGAAAAAGATGTAATTTAGTGAAGTTTTCTGTTTATACTGAAAATCCAGTTATCTCTATTTTGTTAAGAATAAGCCATTCGAATTTACTTAGTTTTCTAAGAACTTCGAAAAGTAAAAATAATCTTGAAACATGAAAGCCTTATATACTACAGTCAAAACTAAAGTATAGTTTTGCCAGTTTAAATATGTAATTTAATTAACTATGATATATGTTTTACCAGTTGCTTCAATGAACGCTAATTTAATTTTTACGTTATGGTGTGATTATCTTTATGTTATCTTTATGTGATTTCTTTCTACATTTTTCTTGTACTGATAATGGTGAAAAAATGTACAGTCTTTATGAAAATATTTAATGCCTTTCATTTATTTAGATTTATATTTTTCTGAAAGAAAAACATCGTATTTGCCATAAACTTTTGTGTTAAATCCGAATGATTTTTGTAGGTTATCTGTCACTAAAGCCACGCAAATCGAAGAAATCGTCCGCCTAACGAGATTAGCAGCATTTAGTGTGTAAAAAATTGTTCAGTTTTTGTTTTCATCTTACATTATTCAGTAAAAAACATTCCAAAAACTATTAATACGATGATTTCCACTTTTTACAAAATATCCGGTCAGACAGTCAGATAACAGGATATCGGTCAGATGACCTAAACGGTCGGTGTCATTTGACGTCACTCCCCATCTCTAAATGAGACTTAAAAACAATCAGAAAAAAATTCTGTTTGTTTCTGCCTAAAACTGTTCAAATCATGAATTTATTTATAATAATTGTTGATAAATTTAACATATTACATCACACGACAAAAATACATCAATGCGCATCACAGAAAATGAGATTCAAAGATAATCGGGAAAAATCGTATCGTTTCTGCATAAAACTGTTAAAAGTATGCTTTGTTTTATAGTAATTTTAATAAATTTAACAAATTGAATCAGATGTGAAAAATACATTAATGTGTATGACAGGCAATGACATTCGAAGGCAGCAGGAACAAAAATTCGGTTTGCCTATGCCTAAAAATGTTCGAATCATTCATTTGTTTATATTATTTGTTGTTAAAGTTAAGAAATAATATCGGATACATTTTCATAATCAGATTTTACCTCGCTGCTCTAAACGAGTGATTTCGATGCATAAATATACTTCAAAAAAACATCCATCATACTGGCTATTTTTTGCAAATATTTGTTTATAACAAATAACTTGATGTCAACCAATTTTTCTTCTTGCACCGACCCTTTTGCATAAAACCTGATGCCACTGAGAAAATTCTTAACACAGAATTAAAAATAAAATTTTTTTAAATGAACATTTATTTTCGCAATGTGTAGCTCGTTAAATATGTAAACAAACAAAAAGTCGAAAATCGGCCTAGACAGATTTCTTGATAATTTAATGCTGAATTTTTTGAAGAAAAATCAATTGAAAGTCGATGAAGAATTGTGACCTGCAGGTTATTTTGAACATCGTTTTTTTCACTGAGCTCCGCAACGGGTCAATTTGCTCTTCCGTGGATGGTCTAAATGAGTGAAAACAAGATGATTGTATTGACCATCCCGAAAGGATACCTTGATTGTCCGTGATAGTGAGTCTGACCTTCTTATGACAACCAGACTGGCCATAAAATGAGAGTCTCTCTGACTATGTCGAAAAAATTCAGGTTATTATTATTATTACATAATTAAGCCGTTTCCCTTTCGGGGTAGGCGTGACTCACTTGGTAGGGAGGGGCGTAGTGTGAGGAAGGGGTTATAAAATTTTTAGATTGATCTGGAATTCTCGTGTTATTTATTTAA
>JAAAKG020030049.1:0-19667 GCA_010014905.2 Druon quercuslanigerum
AAGGGCGTATAGAATTTTCTCGTGCGAAATCATAGTCCCCTGAAGGCTTCAAAACAAATTTTGAATTTAAAATTTTTGAAAAAATAAACTGGACGTGAAATTTTATTGTGCACCTTTTTCCTCTAGACAAAAAGTTGTAACTTTTTTAGTTTTTAAAATAAAACCAAAAAACTAACTTTTTTGAAAAAATTGATTTTAATCCGTTCTTTACTTCAACTCGTGCTCAGTGCTTCAGTTTTTGAAATTGTGTAATGAAAATTTCAGGTAATGTGCTTTAAGATGTCCTTCGATTGAGAATATGATAGGAATGCAAAACCGTTGTTTTCAAAAATTATTATTAATTTTTTTCTGATGCTCGGCGCGAATCGAACGCTTGAAACTTCCAGCGTTTCGTTTAGCGAGGGCATTTTGAGCAGGCAAATACTTCTCGCGACAAAAATTCATATAAAGGTGTAATGAAGTTTTTCGGAAAGTTTCAGATCAAAATATTTAACAGGTTAGGAGTAGTTAAGATTTTAGCGAACGTCAGCGCTGGAGTTTTTAAGCTTCCTATGCACTCCGCTGTACCATGTTCTCTCACTAGAGAGTTTTTGCTTATAATATGATCTTATGAAATTTTTTAGTGAATAACAGTAAAAAAAAATAAGTTAACAAAATATTTATGAATTTTATTTAATTTTGAATGTATTTTTCCGGTTTCTTTAGATTTAAATTTAGGATACTTTAATGTACACCTAATGTTTACACCGACATTCGGCTTAACTCGTAAGCAACCTTGAACATGCATTTTGAAAACATGCACAAATTTTCTTACACTTTGTATAAATCTATTTTAAAAATAAAACAGATCAGTTAGTCCTTAACTATGCTCTGGACAGTACGCATTAAATTAAATTTTAAACTTAATAAAGTTTAATATCTCACGAAAACCCCAGCGCGGACGTTCACTAAAATAATAACTACTACTAAACTATTCAATATTTTGATCTGAAACTGTCCAAAAAACTTCATCATACCTTTTTCCGAATTTTTGTCGCGAGACGTATTTGCCTGCTCAAAATTCCCTCGCTAAACGAAACGCTGGAAGTTACAAGTGTTCGATTCAATTCCTATTATATTGTCAATTGAAGGACATCTTAAAGCACATTCCCTGAAATTATTATTAAAAAATTTCAAAAACTGAAGCACTGAGCACGAGTTGAAGTGAAAAACGGATTAAAATCAATTTTTTTTTAAAAAGTCAGTTGATGAAAAAAGATGCACAATAAAATTTCACGTCCTGTTTATTCTGTCAAAAATTTTAAATCCAAAATTTGTTTTGAAGCCTCCAGGCGACTATGATTTCGCACGAGAAAATTCTATACGCCCTTATACGATCCGGCCCCTCAATTGTAAAGTTTCGTAAGTACGCTAACAATGTTTTTTATATTTTCACGATTTCCCCAAAATCTTAATCGACCAGATCAATTATTAATATTAAAAAAGCAAATATTTCAATAAAATTTTGTTCATCGTGGAATCTTTAAAGTGATTCTTTATTCTGAAAAATAATGTTAAGAGAACATTCTTAAAGAATTTAAAATATCACACAAGATTTCAAAAATGTACAAAAATGAAGCCAGAAGAAAATTATCGGTAAAGTATTCAGGAACAAAATATGTAGTCCTGGCAGCTAATGTGGCTCTGTGAAGACGATCTAATATGGCGCTAGGTAGAAGTGAAACGTTTTTGTATAGTCAAACGATAATCTGGACAACCTTATCTAGCGTGAGTCTGAACGAGCTAATCTAGCGCCAGTTAGTCGGCCTTGTGAACATCTATTTTAGATGCTTCACGCTAACAATTGTTTCAAAGACTGTTTAGATGATGAGACGTAAAATTGTTTGTTTTTAATGTACACTTTTCATTGATTTATGCTTTTAAACTCTGAATATTGTTGAAAATAAGCGAAAGAATATTTAGATTAAAAATTTTCAAAAAATTTGTTCCTGATAGGCTAGACAGCACACAATTAGGACCCGAAAATACTGACTAGATGATGAGGAAAAAAAAGAATTTTTGTATTCACTTTTAATGTTTATACTTTAGAACTTGTGAAAATGTGTAAAAACACTTTCGGATTTGATACTTAGAAAATATTTTGGTTATGACAGACTAGCCAGCGCCCGATTAGGGCCCGAAAAGACCGAATTAGACGTTCTAGGAAATGTCTTAAATGCACACAATTTTGCACTGAAAGTTTTCTGCACGGACAATTTTAGGAATAATTAATATCAATTCAAAATGTTAAGACTTTGTCATTGCTGATGTATTGTGATACATATTTTAAAATCGAAATATTTCAAGGGATTTCCAAAGATTTAAACAAATTTCGAGGAATTTCAAAGTAATTCAAGCAGTGAGGTGCAAAATCACTTTGGGTTGGGACGCGAAAACCTGAAATTCTCTTCAAGTGATTATAAATAAAGTGATTGTAAAAAGAATAAAACTAAACAGACAGGTTTAGTCACAGATACTCTGTGGTTCAGTATATTATTTTTTAATATTTTTAATTCACCAAATATCCTGAATTGTCGGAATTCCTTTAAATTCGGTGAATTATCATAATTCCTTGAATTCGTCAAATTCCCTGAATTCCTTGCTTTATTCTGAAGTCCCTTAAATGCCCTGAATTATCTGTATTAAGACATTTGAGAGAATTCAGGGAATTTCACGAATTTATATAAATAAAGGAAATCAGAGAATTCATGGAATTCAGGCAACTCAGAGAATTTCGCAAACTCATATAATTCCGGGAATTCCGTAAATTCAGAAAATTCTGGGAACTCAGGAATTTCATAAAATTCAGGGAATTCAGGGAATTCAGGGAATTAAAGGAATTAAGAGAATTACCCGAATCATTCGGGGTCAGGTTTGTAATGATTTTGAACACCTCTAATTTCAAGGAATTTCAAATAAATTTAAGAGATTGCAATTTAAAATAATTTGTAGAGACGCTCTAAAGATTACAAAACCTTCTACAGAATACTCATTTCGAGGAATTTTGAGAGACTGAAAGTGTTCTCAACGCGTCTCAAAATATTTCAGGATATATCACAAAATTTTGAATGGTTTCAATGGATTTTAAATTGGTTTATGGTGTCGCATTTTATGATAAGGATCTTCATTACGTACAATCCACTCCAAAATTGATCACTTTCTTTTATTGATTCATAAAATTGACGAAAATACACTCAATTTTTATAGCTTGGAAATTTTCAAAGAAAAATCTAAGCGTGTTTGGAAAACATTTGTTTTGTTCGCAATTATTTATTTATTAATCTTAGTATCAATGTTTGTGTTCTAGCTTCAGTTTCTGGTAAAAGATGCTATTCTTAGCCAATCCTAAAATCAGGTGTTCATTTTATTCAATTAGTTTTCTCCTTCAAAATTCTCAGCAATTAATATTGGGTCTATTTTAAATAAACTTCTTTTATTTAAAATATTTTTCATGATAGAAAAGCTAAGCAACAATATGTTAAATTCATTTCAAGTTAAATCATTGGAGGATTTACGTTTTCTTCAGATATCTTACTAATTCAATTCAATTTTATTGGGCACAAAAGCTCCACCATCGCACAAACAATATTACTTTATAATTTTAATGAATATCTAATATAAAATAAATGGGGAAGGAATTAAAATATTGCACTCTTAAATAAAAATTTCGTTTTCTTTATTTAATACCTTAAACTTAACAAATTTCATGAGATGATGGGTTAATATAGTAGAATTCGTTGCTAATGAATCAATTACAAAGAAGCATCTCTAAAAAATAATTAAATTTGGTTTGAATATTTTTAAAGTCTCTCTGGGGGAATTCTGTTTATACCTATAGGAAATTAGAAAGCCATAGAAAATTAGCACTGGTCTTCTAGAGTCACCTGAGATTTCCCAGACCGGGATGATCTCGCAGAGGTATGGCGTCCGGGACTCGAGACTTAATTAAATGACTCTGAATCTCTGCTTTGGTTAAATTAATATACAACTAGTTTTCATACTCATGACTTATTAATTTTAGTCATGTACTCAATGTAGCTACATCAGAAATATGGAAATATGTTGAGCTCATATTGCATAAGGAGAAATTAAAGGTGAATTTGTTTTCTCAACTTGATCTTTGATATTGAGGGTGGTCAAAAGTCTTAATTATCAAAATTCCCTGACTTTTCTCTCATTTTACCTTCTAAAATTTTTTAAATTTTTGACCGTAAAAGATGAATTTTTAATCTAAATGAAGAATTTTCAACAAACCAGTTGAATTTTTGACCAAATTACTTGAATTCGGTATCTACAAAGATTAATAGTCGACAAAATAGTTAAAAAACCTTTAACTAAAAACAATGGAATTTTCAACCAAATATTAGGATTTTTAACTACATAAAAATTATGTTTAACCAAGCAGTTGCATTATCCACAATATAGTTTAACCAGAGACATAAATTTTTAATTAAAATGATGAATTTTCTGCAAATGACTATTTTTAATTCAAGAAAGGAAAAAAGTTCATCAATAAAAAAGAAAAACGCTACATTTTCAGTTAATGAAAATTACTTTTAAACATAAAAACGCTTTATAAATAACACGCTCAAATTTTCAAACGAAGCAATAAACGTTCTACTGAAAAAAACATTTTCAACAAAGTAGTTCAGCTTTTACCCAATTGGTTAAACTTAACTAAAATGATGAATCTTTAATTGAAATAGTTGAAATTTCAGTAAAAAATTAATTTTAATCAAAAAAGAAAACGATTTTTTAACCAGAGAGATGATCTTTAACTAAAAGGATAAATTCTCAACAGAAAAATAATTTTGTAAGAGAATGCTTAAACCTTTAGCCAAGTAGTTCAGTTTTAAATCGAAAAAAGAATATATACATATATGATTTTTTTAGAATTGTTTATGCATAAAGGGTGTTTATGTCAAAAAATGTGATTATCTTATTGTGTGCTACAAACCCTCTATTTTATGGATCAAACATCTTACCTGAGACTTCCTTAAGAAGATTTCGAAGAGAGTATTATAGTTTGGAAAAGAAAACAGTTTACAAATATAAATAAAAATTATAAATATAATTTTCAATTATTCACAATAAACTTGATTTGAAGGTACAACTAATATGAAAAGTGGTATAAAAATAAATTAATCAGAATATTTCGTAAAATTATTCCATAATAGACTTTATTTCGCAGAAAAAAACATTTTTCTATTCTTTTTAGAACGTTCTAAAAGCTTTAAACTCGACTTTTCTCTGCCCTCAAAATCGTGAAAAGCTTTGCCATTCAGACCGTTAAGAGGTACACTGAGAAAAAAGAATACTTTATTCAGAGAAATATATTACTGAATACGCCCAATCATATATTATCTTCATCGAAGACGATTTTTCTTATTTTAAGAAAAAGTGTTTTTTAAATAAAAAACTCACTTTTGTTACAAGCGAAATGTCTTTATGATCAAAAAACTATTTGATTGGACGTATTCGGTACTGCATTTCTTTGAATCAAGTAATCTTTTTTCAGTGTAGTAAGTGACTACTGACTACTGTTAGACCTTATTTCAAAATGTGTAGCTCTATAGAAGCAATTTCTCCTTTTACTATTGAAGTCCATGCAATCGCAACAGTATGCTACAGGACAATAAAAAATATGAAAAGACTGGAACAAAGCGCGCATAATGCGCAAGCCTTTAAATCCCCTTTGTCTTTAAAAATATCCGATAACACATAAATGTATATTAAACAAGGGAATTTAAAATGGACGCAGTCATTACATTTTTTTCATTTTTTGATTAGAATACATGCATGTATAAAGTCTTTCTTAAATTATTAAAGCGTAACTGATTTTTACAATAGTTTAATTATTGATTTGTGAACATTTTAGAATGTTATTAAATTTATTATTTACGTGCAAAAAAAAATTTTATTTCCGAAAGAATCAAGTCCAATTTGTTTGTCTTTTCACAGAGTTGAGTTTGGGTTACATTTGACCTTTCCAATAAGCTCGAAATTTAAAATTATTTTTATTAATATTTGGTGTATGAATTTTTTAATTTAATGATCCTAAGATGTAAATACAATGATACCAAAGAAATATAAAATTAAATATACCAAAAACTGACATTTTGATATCCCATTCTAATATTAAAAAGTTGACAATAATATTTAAATTATAATACCATTCTGAATACCATACTCTGAATGTTAAATTTTTCGTTTTCCGTAATTACTTAATTTAACATCGAGAATATATCCATATAGAAATTTTCAAAACTCATATTAAATTATTATTTAAATAAATAATTTGGTGGTTTTTTAATCATTTATTGGTAGAAGTATAAAAAATGTCTAGAGAAGTTAGAAAAAGATGATTAGTAATATACGAAATCTAAATTAATAAGATCAAAAGTACATTTTTGAATAAGGAATGTATGTAAACTATTACTATTTTTTTTAAATTACTAATTCTAAGTACAACAATATATTATATTAAACTGATTCTTCTTTATTATAAAAGTTATAAATAAACGTTGTAGAATATGGGCTTGCTATTTAAAAAAAAATAATTTATCTCTTCAGTCTACTACAGATTTAGTTATTTTTCTAATAAGCAAGCTGCATAATCAGAATATTTAAATTGGTTATAGTTTTCCTTCAATAATCTAGCAAGTATCGTAGCCAATTTGTGATAATTGTTTTTAATTTTTCTCTTACATGTGATTTGTTGGAAAAATCTGAACGATTAATCATTTCCAGGTTAATTTGAGAAGCTAAAATATAAAAAATTTTATTTTAATAATAAGATTACTAAAATAACAAAATTAATTAACAAAACTTTTTATTTCAAAAGACAGCATACAATAGTGTATTGAAAATATTTGAACTAAGGTTAGGTATACATTTTTTATATTATAGATATGAAGCATATAACATGCAAGCACATAAAATTTCGAATCGCACAATCTGGAATTTTAAACATATAATAAAAAAACATACTATTCTCTGTAACTTAGGCCTAACGCAATATTATGTGGCCAATTTTATGAGAAAGGATAAATAAAATAAGCCATTCAAACTATTGAATAGCCATTGTTTAATTTTTTTAACTGACATCATACTTGACGACTGTTTTAAAATAGTAAGTTTTTAATTTGAATTGTTTTCAATTTTAGTCCGTTTAATTTGTATTTTATATTTAGATTTTGAGATGAATCAAGATTTTTTCTTATACTTTATTTTCATTTCACAAAATTTCAACTTAATTTAAATCCAAAATAATTAAATCTCGTCTTTCCAACACTGTTAGAAATTTCTATAGCCACTTACTATAAATGTAATGGAAGCAATATGCATATACGTGTACTAAATTTAATATTACATTATCTTGAAAAATTAAGATACACCCAAATCTTGTACAAAATTGAAAAAACAAATCTTGAAAAATTGAAAAATTATTTTTAATTTTTTTTAAAGTAAAATGACCAGCTTTTCTAAGAGTTGCTCAATATACATGTATATTAAATGTACTACGCAGCATCTTAATAACAATTTCATAGACTGAGTTCTTATGTTTTCTATACAAATGTATAGTAAATTTATATTAAAATTGCAAACATTTTTAACAGTGAAGTAGTATAGGCTTTTTTTGCTAAGGGGCCATTCACAAAATACGTGATAAATTTTTAAAGGACATCTGTCCCCCCCTGCGTGATTATTTTTCCATTGGTCTTTACATGGAGATTGATTTTTCGGTATGCCCCCCCCCCCCCCAATAAACGTATCACGTATGTTGTGAATGACCCCTAACCCGAATAAATCCACTTTAAAGTCAAAGCTAGAACTAAACAATATGATTTTATTCTCCTTTTACTTCTTATCTATAAATTTGTATTGCATATCTAGAAATTAACATATGAGCGATAATGATACGAATTTTACATAATTTTAGTTTTACAAAGTATATACGTACATTCCACCTGCGAATTTCAAGTCATGATGGCATCATTTGATGTAAAAAGTATGAATATTTATTACTCCCGCGCGTAGTAGACAGCCTTAAGCTCGTTGAGAACATAAAACGGATTAAATATTAACAAGTCATTATTCATTCTATACAAGGGCCATTATTTCATATTTTTGCAAAAAATTGTCTTTATTAAGCATTTCGACTGCTTCATAACTAAAATTTAACTCAGGAATTTTGGGAAATTCTATTTAGGTACAATTAGCTCATATAAGGAAGTTATCGATATTTTCAGATTTCGTGTTAAATTGATAACAATTTTGAAATATATTTTGTTTAATTAAGTATTTGAATAATTGTTTGAATATATCAGAGCTTCAAACCCTTAATAATTTCTGGGGGTTCGATCAAACTTATGTTAGTTTGATTTACTTACACTGTTTACGTTTGCTTCCCTTTGGTTAATTGACTATGTCAAGTTCCCAAAGCATTTGAAGTTCTTGCATAATTTGAACTTTCACAAATAATTGCAAATACAATATTCTATTGTCTTTAAATGAAAATGTTATACACAGATAAATACGGACGATCAAAGACCATATTAACAATAATTTGTTACAACTTTAAATATTTACCAGCCAGAATAAACATCATAAATCATAGAAGAAAACTCGACAAATAATTAGGCTAATTAATCTTATTAAATATATCTGATCAAGTAACAATAACAATAAGATCATATGAAAAAAGATGATGAAGAGTAAAAAGGGGTCGGAATGAAAAGGAACTCGACAGGAAAATATACACCCTCAGTAATTTTTCGCGCAAAAAATAACCTAAAGGAGGGAAATATTCTTTCCTACAATTTTTGTATTCTTTTTTTGAGAACGATAGTAGCTTCCGGTTGCGTGTCCACTCTCGAGGATTTTGGTACTTTTCTTTTGTTAGGGGAATCTAAACAACAGAAAAATAATCATATACGTGGCTACCGATGCAAGCTCTATTGTCGAAACAATAAGACTCATTTCGGTGAGCGTCTCTTTAATAGAAAGAGGTACGGAATCTAGAATATGACATTAAAACGAACCAGCCTCTAAAATTTATCTGGAACACGATCCCATTGTATTCATTTTATTGTTCTTGTGCTTTTATTCGATTTTTTGAAGCATTCGCTAATTTTTTTATTAATCAAGTGGCTCGAAGAACATACTTCGTAAAAAGAATAACTTGTTACATTTCCAGCCTCTGATTCAATTAAAGTGAAGTTCCTGCAAAAGAATTTGTTATATACTAAAGCGTATGTTACATCCGTGAACAATTACTCGAATTTTTAGAAACTAAAGCGACGTTATCATTGTTACTGTACACAATTAAAGAATTTACAACGGCGAACCGATGAAATTAAATAAATATCAATATTAAATTTCAAAAAAATCTTTCAAAATTCCATAATTTTTCATTACACACATTCAATAATGAAGACTTTAGAATTGTAAAGATTTGAAATTAAATTAAATTACGTACCTTTGAAATATGAATCTTGGAAATTTAATAAATTGCAATTCTATATTTTCAAAATGCAAGAATTTTTAATTGTAAATCTTCGATTAAAAATTTTTCATTTTGAAAATTTGCAATAAAAAATGATGCAAGTTTTAAGATTCATAATTTTAAAAATATGTCATTTTGATGATTTAAACCTTAAATTTCATCAATTTTGAAGGTTTAGAATTAACCACTCTTGACTTTTGATCTTCATAACCATAAAAATCATCACAACTTAAATATTTTTATTTCTACATTTGTAAAATTAGAGTTTTCAATTTTCAACTGCAAATCTTAAAAATGGAAATCTTTAAAATTGAAGAGTTTTTAATGTTGACAGGTTACAATTTAAAAACTCTGTAATTTTAAATAATTACTTCATATTTTTTCACTTTGGAAGATTCAGAATTAAAAACTTGACCTTTTCTATCCGGAAGCATCCAAATTCAAGAATTTTTTGTATATATCTCTAGCATTTAAGAATTTTTAATTGTCACCTTTTAAAATTGTAGAATTTATAATTGTTTATTTTAAAACTCGAAGAGATTTCAATTTTCACAATTTACAATGAAAAATTAGGTTTTTTTTCGCTCGATGAATGATTAAAAATCTAAGCAACACAGAGTATTTACTTACAAGTTATTGAGGATTACAAGTTATTACAAGTATGTGAAAAAATGTATTAAACTCCTAGAAAATACATCTATGCGAAAAGTAACATAAAAGAAAACATAAGTAACATAAAAAGTAAACATAAAAAGAACAACGATTTTATAAATTTTATAAAATCTTGAACAGCTGGTAAGGATAAATTCGAAGCAGGTCTTACAAACTTTAGAAACTATTTCAGTATTCGTGTGCGAGAAAAAGTTTTCAGTTGTCAACTGCAGTGAAAACCCTCAGAAATCAAATTAAACTGTCAGGGCGTAATAACTATTCCAATTTCAACTTCAAGAAGGATAGATCTTTTTTTAATATTACAAAAATGATATAAAAAAAAATTACTGCTTGAAAAATTTGTTAGAGTAACTTTTAAGCATTAAATAATATAATTTCAAAAATTGAAGATATTTAAGTTGCATTAAAATCAAATTTAAAATCATATTTAACGTCCAATAATCATGTTTATTTACCGAATTTGGTCAACTACCATAAAATGTTTCTATTGCAAGCTTAAAAAAAATTTTAAAAAACATCCTCCCTTCCTTTTTTTAATTTCATTCGTCTTTTTCATTTTTATTATTATCAAATACACCAGAAACTTGTAACGCCGGTCTTTGTTACTTCTGGCTCGGTGTGTACACAGTCACACTTGGGATATCAGCGCCTCCGTGGGCCGATCCCTTTGCAGCACCGTACTGCTTTTCGTTACTGCATCACATCGTCCTTTCCTTCGGTCCGGTCGCCCCTAATAATGTAGGTACGGTGCCGCCTCGTATACCTGCTTTATACCTGCTTCGAATGTTTGTGAGTTCGTACAGAGCCCCCAGCAGAACGGTCATACAAGTTTCTGGTGTATCAATAAAAAACATTTGTAAATAATATTCACCAATGTTTCGGTACTTATACAGCACCCTTATCAAGGTAAGAAATATGTGAGCAGGTAGGAACCACAAGGAAACAATGATGCTCTCCCTTTGATAACTGAGACTCAAGTGAATAGCGCTTTCATTTTTCTTTCCTCGTATACTTATGTATTTTAAAGCGCTGATTACAAACATAATAGTCAAATTGGCGATAAGGCGATTTTCATGGTAAAACCATGAAAGACCATAAAAATCATGGTTTTTTGCATTTGCCTAAGCCAATATGCAAAATTTTGCAATATCTTTTGAGCAGAAGTTATAATTCATATTATAATACATATTTTTTGTGACATACATTTTTTTGTAAAAGTGATAATTTTCGGGAAAATGAGTGATGATCGATTTTCATACAAACAAACCCTTAAAAGGGGTAGAGGTTTGACCAACATTATTTCTGTGACCAGTCACAGGGTTGCCTTGCCGCCCCCTACGGAACCTGGATAATGGGTAGGGGTTTGAACAACATTATTTCTAGGACCAGTCACAGGGGTGCCTTTCCGCCCTCACGGGACCTGAAAAAGGGGTAGGGGTAAATGGTAGGAATTTAACCAACATTATTTCTGTAATTAGTCGCAGAGGCGTCTAATTACTCTTGTTACTACTCAGGGCCTGTTGCCACGGTAATGCACAGTACCGAAAAAGTTGATCCTTAGATGTATCACTAATTGTCTCGGAAACTATCTCTCGTGGAAAAAAATTCAAAAAAAAAGAAAATTTGTATCTCAATGAGATCTACAACTTTTAACTAAAAATTTTTGCAGAATTTTGCATATTGCCTGAGATAAACTCAAAAATACATGATGTTTATGGGGTTTTTTTTATATGAAAATCAATATATCATTAATTTTCTCGGAAACCATTACTCGCAAAAAAAATATTCAAAACAAAAAATATGTACCTCAATGGGAGCTACAACTTTTGTGAATAATATTTTGCGAAATTTTGCATATTGGCTTAGATAAACGACTACGACTTTTATGTTTTCTTAATGGTTTTACCATGAAGATGGCCTAGTCGCCCATTTTCAGTATCAAATTCATAATCAGCACATCAAAGTACATAAGTATACGAAGTTTAAATAAAATGGGAGATTTTAGCTATTCGGAACTGCACCCTTTTTTAAAGAGGATCTTTTTTTAAATTACGACAGGAACAGTTTATGGCGGTTGTCCAAATTTGGTCGTTGGAATCTTGGTTCTGTTTACAGGAATTCTATGCATTAATATTATTTTTATTTTCAACTTTGATACAAACTGCGCACGAATATTATTTATACATTTAAAACAGAATTAGGAGTAGTTTGTACATAACAAATAAGTCAACAAAAAAAACTTACGTCATAATGACAGTAATTTTGGAATAACTTACTAAAAATTTCTAATTGAATGAAAGTAAAAATTTTATGATCTCATTTGCCAAATGCAGAGTATTTTTTACCTTTAAATTTTGAGAGATTTGGGTCAAAATGTATAGCAAAAGCTTTTAGTAATAAATTGAACTTTTGATCAATTTTATTTCGGTAGCATATTAATCAACCACATCTGTTTCCTTATAGCAGACTCGTCTGTCGAAAATGCCTATTATCGAAAATGTCAAAACATGACTCTTTTTAGTCAATTGCAATTTTATTTAATTAACTTAATGTACCGAAATTTCCCAAGATGTGCATAATAATTTCATAAATATAGTTGAGTTAAGTTTTTTATTTCAAGAATCATAATATCTAAAAAAAAGTGGTGTAACGCATAAGTGGTGTCTCTAATAGCTCGCAATCACAATCGCTGTTGTTGAGAACTTCATTGTATTTTCATTAATTAGAGTTATTTTATGTCTTAAATTTGAAGCTTTGAAAATTAAATCTTGAAACAATCCCGTTTAATAAAAAAATCATTTAAAAAACCTAACGCCAATTTAGAAACAGTTGTACTTTTTAAATACTCTTGTGTAGTTAAATTAAAAGTTTCAAATTATTGAAAATATCACACATCGTTTACGTTAGTTCTTTGCGCTAAAGTATCCAATAACAATCCCGTTTAATAAAAAAATCATGAAAAAAACTAATGCCAATTTAGAAACATTTGTACTTTTTAAATACTCCTGTGCAGTTAAATTAAAAGTATCAAATTATTGAAAATATTACACATCTTTTGCGTTAGTTCTTTGAGCTAGAGATTAGTATTTTTTGAAGAATTTTAATATAAGATTATAAAGTTTTTAAAAACTTAAAATTTCTTTAAAAAATTATATTCTGTTACTTTTTTTCGCCAAAAAAGAGCATTTTGAAACAAAAATCGTCATTAAGATTTCTTATTTGTAACAATTTTAGGTTCTGTAAGCGATTCACACAAAAAACTGGAATTTTAAAACATAAATTATTATTGTTCGAAAAAGATTTTCAATTTTTCACACATTTTCAGGTTGTGACTGTTTACAAGTAGCA
This sequence comes from Druon quercuslanigerum, assembly GCA_010014905.2. Taxonomy (NCBI): domain Eukaryota; kingdom Metazoa; phylum Arthropoda; class Insecta; order Hymenoptera; family Cynipidae; genus Druon; species Druon quercuslanigerum. The sequence goes on from JAAAKG020030049.1 coordinate 13,568, forward strand.
CACAAATCTGTTTATTTTTACTGAAATTTCGGAACAAATAGCCCGTTTAAAAGCTCACGCTATTTGTATCGAAAAAAAATCGCTATTTGTACGGTTAATTCCGTACCTGTAACCACGGCCTTTCAGGTTACATTACCTGTTTCACAGGAATTTTTATGTTTTAAATAAGATTTATCAGATTTCTAAGAAACTTATTATATCTGAAACTTTAAGGTTTTTTTCAGTGCAAAGTAGCATTTTTCAACGAAAATTATCATCAAATATTCCCAAATTTTCAATAATATTAGGTTATGTTAGCTTTTTACACCGAAAATTGAGATTTTAAGTTAAAAATCATTAGATGTCGAAGGTTTTTCTTTTAATTTTAGGTTATATTAACGATTTTAACATAAATTCGCTTATTTTAAGGAAATATCATTAGGTTCTGAAGAAGAGTTTTACAAGTCTGAACAATTTTCTGTTATGTCATGTTAGCGGTTTTCGTCGGACATTATAAGTATTTTAAATGAAAAGTTATTAGGTTTTAGAGAATATTTACAATTCTTCTACAACTTTAGATTATATTATTGTGTTTCCTCTAAAATTAGTAATTAACAAAAAATCATTCAATTTAAATCGAAGGATTATTGTTTACAATAATAAAATTTACAAGCTTGAATAATTTTGGATTGTGTTTTTCTTGTACAATAAAAATTTTTTATTCAAAACTTATTAGATTTAAAACAAAGATTAATAATTTTTTAAATAATTTTAGTCAACGTTTAATTAGCGTTTTATATTCGAAATTTATAATTTTTTTAGGAAAATAATTAAATTTCAAATAAAATAAAACTTTGGGAATGTTATTTTAAACAAAAAGTATTATGTAGATATCCGATTTGGCTTTCCTTCCTCCCGGATTTTCAAATAAGACTTGATTGGCCAATCAGGTGCATCCTGTCTACATGGTAGGGCACTCTAGGTAATCACAGGCATCGTAGAGAGCATACATAAGAACAAAATAACCTGATACCTCAGTGTTAGGTCAGCCCAGAAGAAGTGAACTGGAATGTTCACGAAACGTCTGCAAAATTCGTAGTTTCGTACATGGTTGAAAAATGAAATATCTCGTTTATCAGCATTATTTTTGATAGGATTTCTAGGTTGGAAGCTTCTAATGTGTCCCCTAAGGCTTTACATTTTTATTCCACTTTCTTCCCCATCCCTTAACGCACCTCCCACACACTTACTTGGTGGTGGGAGGGGACCTACAGTTTAAGGTGGGTTCCGAACCACCAAGAGCAACAGCAAAACTTTTTCTCTAGAGGTACCGGTCCCACGACTCTCCGGAGATAAACAATATTATAAACCCTTGCTAGGCTAGTGTTTCACCGCATGGGCCACCGTGGCTCTTCCAACCAGAGTGCGAGGCGAGAATCGAACCCGCAAGCTGACAGAGTGGGTCCAAAGCCTGCGCTTTAGCCCCCACGACCATCGTCCAACCCGCTTTTTTTTATTATTATTTTATTTTTTATTTTTTATATTTTTATATATTTTTATTTAAAGAAATCGTAATACTTTAAAAAAAATCTTTTAATTTCATAGAGTATCAAAATAATTTGAACAATTTTAGGTAGCGCTCGGTTTTTTCAGTAAAAATGTGCATATATTTCAAAGAAGATTTAAGATTTTAGCACAATATTAGTTCTGTCATTTGTCGCAATGTCACTGAAAATCAGTTATTCTGAACAAAAAGTATTATTTTTAACAAAGGATTTGCGAACTAAAGCAAGGTTTTATTATGTTATATTGTTATATGAGTATTCTTCGTTAAAAATTGCTATCGTTAATAAAAAAAATTAGATTGCTAAAAATAATTACAATATTTAAATCGCTTATTTTGAACAAAAAAAAATCATTTCACTTAAAAAATTTAACATACAATTTTCAACAACCATACATTAAATTAGTGGTTTTCATCAAATAATTGGTATTTTTGAACAGAAGACAACGATTCGATTGTCTTTTCTATTACTTTAGATAATGAGAACTATAAAATCCAACAATTTTGTATCCATATAATGTTAATTTTATATTTAAATTTAAAAATTGCGTGACACAACAAATACTAATAATCGCGCATGTGGCACGATTATTTGATCATTAGTATTATAAAAGTTAGCATAGAAGTCAACTTTTAATAATCAAAATGAAATGTAAAATAAAATGTTTTCAGAAAGAAATTCCAAGTAAATGGAAAATTTGCTTTTAAAAAATTCTAATGAATATTATAATGTACAATACCAATTAAAGTCTATTTTTAAACCGTAATATTTCTCTAATTCAAATTTTGTTGCGAGATCGTTATCATCTACTTTTCATACAAAAATATCCCCGAAAGCTATTATGCTTATCGTTGTCATTGAAGAAACGCTGGTATAATCGAATAGAATCATATCTCTTTGTTCCTCGATTATCATCCCTGTTTTTCTCGGAGCATGAAATTGAATAATTCGTGAGAGAACCCAGAAGCGAGAGAATCATTACAGCAAGCTGAAAATCTGAATATCAGCAAACTTACTTTTTCTCTTCTCCTTGAAATCAAAATAATTTTTAAAAAATAAGCTGATAATGATAAGTCCAATTTTTACAGTGTCTTGGATTTCCATTTTATTATTTCACATTTCGATTAAAAAATTGGATAAGCATGGGTTGAATAATTTTCAAGATAATCTGTTTATGTTCGACCCATAATGCCACAAATTTACGAGCGAAAACTCGATCATCCGTTCAAGCAAGCTTCGCTCGTATATTAGTTATGTATACATTTTGTACTCCGGTTCCCAACCACTTTTATGTAGCTTTTAGTCACTCTACTTTTCTGTTCCATAAGCACTTAGATTCAACATGTTTCTCGAAATACTTCCGATAATGTTATTTTCAATTTGTCAGTGAGAGAGTTAGTGGATATTTTTAGAAATCTGATCATTTACAAGCTTCGATGTTTTTACAAAGCAAAAATAAAATTTACATTCTAAGAGTTTTTTTCTCAAAAATCTCTCTTTAGTTGTTCAAGATATAATGTTGCTTGCGTGCACTTTATGTTGAAACTGCATCACGGGTGCATTACCACACCACAGGATTTTGAGTATGCTAAAACCAAATTTACAATTCCAGTCCCTTGGTTAATTTCAATTGCATCACATCCAAATATTTAATGTCCATGTCCATGACAAAGCAGAATTCGTCGAAGGTAAATAAGTTATAGTTTAATTAAAATTCTCGCTTTTCGGATCTTTATTCACGCGCTACTTTGACGATCATGTCAATGTGATAGTTTATTAGTAAATATGTACGTCAGTTTGACATCTTAAAAAATTGTCAATACGACGTTGTTCCCTTTGAGTTTCAACTTATAAATCTTGCCCTTCAGGTTTAAATGATTGAATATCAAAAATGATAAAGCACAATTTGAAAATAATTCATTTTTAAAGGCTTGCTTTTAAAATCGTGTAACTTTGAAGGTTCACACTCTCTAAATTTTTACCAATTTACTTATTCAATTAGTTGAATAAAAATTACTAATTCATTCAGTTATCCGAAAGAGTAGAGTCTAGCCGCGGAGCTACTGATTGAATAGTAATATTTCAATTGACGAAATCAGTTAATTTTAAGAGGTTATATTTCGCGTACATTCTGGTCTGCTTTTAAATGAATTTAATTTAAAAATAAGGTTCGAAAAATTCCAAAAACTCAACGTTTGTAGGCGTTTGTCTTCCCCAAGTGTTCCGCAATCCAAATAGTTCGACACTTTGACGGTGCTTGACAGGACTCGTCCTCGCTGAGAATGGCTCACCACATTCCTTTATTAAATAAAATCACCTTCAGTGTATTGGTCCGGTGTATTATATCAGGTTTCAAAACCAAGAAACATTTTATTTCGATGAATATATTTTTTAACACGATGGCGTGATTTAAGTAAGTTATGTTCTATTGGTTTTTGTTACTATATACATTAGTAAATATTATGAAATAATTGATTTACCAGTCAAAAGTTAATAAACTGATTTAATTAGTAAAATTTTAACTAATTCAAAGTAAGAGCGCAGTATTAAACATTCTTAAATTTGTAAGGGTACAATTGACAGTGACATTTTTTATTATTTTTAAAATCTGTCTAAACACTTCGAATGTCACTTCTATTTGTTATTTCTATCATTTTAATTTATAATTATAGTTTTGAATGCGCAATTTGTAAAAAAGTTTAATTTTTAGGCCTTGAAATAAATTTTTTTTTGTTTAAGAAGCAAAAATGTAAAAAATGGTGCAAAAAAAAACTTTCAAATAATAACAAATATCAGAAAAATTTCACCATTAAGTATTTTTAAATTGAACATTTTCGTGTAGCAAGCCTTGGTAGATTTAAATATTGTGAGTTGTTTGATTTTAATTTTATTTGGTTTTAAATTTTATAATTTTAGATTTAAATATTTTAAATGTTTTTGTTTCAATTTATGACGTCCGAAATGGCTGGTTTCTAAATCTTTGTAATCGTAGTATACCTAATTACAAGACTAGATAGCTGAAGAATTTTCAGTTTAAAGGATTTGTAACTGAACGAATTTAAATTAAATGCTTCCAGAATAGAGTTAGAACAATGAAAACTATAATTGGTCAAATTTAAACATTGAAAATGAGAAATTTTTAGAACTATGTATTGATAATTGAATTATTTTTTATTGGAAAATGTTCCAAAATATTGACAATTTTTAACTCAACTTAAGGGAGTGCCCTCGAGATAGAATTTCAAATGAGAATCGTTTCATATTTGGATGACAGTTTTATTAAAATGGACTGAAGCTGTGGTTAAAATTTTGGAACCTTTCAGAGATTTTTAATAAAAAAATCAATGCTTGAAAATAACATGTGGTCTTGTGAGAAGATGTGCTTTTTGTATAGTATACAAAAATATTGAAAAATGAAAAAATTCTGAAATAATTCTAACATATATAGGATGTTATCCGAAATCCATATCTGCTTCGAAAAGTATCATTCAGAGCCTATAAGAAAAGAAACAAATTATTTATACCGTATATGTATGACTGACGTCAGCGAACTGAAGATACAGAAACGTCGCATCCGTTTCACGTAGTCTAGTTTACGCGCAAATTTCAAATAATACACGTGCTCACGCGACGTTGCCAAACTTATGACTGTGATTGAATGAGTCAACAAGTCGAAGCGTACTATCAATTGACTTGCTAAATACCGAACTTACTTACTTAAAAAAAGTATTTTCGAATTCAAATGCTTCAAACTGAACAGTCTCAAAAATTGAATTCGTGACGATATTATTTGGATTCTTCTTTTTAATTATAATTTTTTTATTTAATACCTTAAAATTGTTCCAGTTTTAGCTAAAGATATAAAAAGCAAAAGAATATAGAATTGAAAAATATTTGATTTAAAAAATTCAAGAATTAATAATAATTATAACTAAGATGTTAAACGGTAATTGATTATGTAATAGTGGATAATGAGGTAAGAGAGAAGGTCAAGAAATTAGATGTAGGTGAGTATATTAATTCGGATCACTTTCCATTAATAGTGACATTAGAGGGAGAAAAAAGTAATAGTAATATGCATATAAAGGGGGCAAAGATAAAGAGTGTAGGTAAAGGGGATTGATCAAGGCAAAGAAAAGAAAAGTTTAGAGAAAAGGTTAGAAATATCAAAATGGAAGAGGAAAATGTGGACGAGGAGATGGAAAAAATGAAAGGTGAAGTAAAAAGAGGATTAGAGTCCAGAAACAAAAATAAAGTTAGTAAAGAGAGGAATAGAAGTGGATGGCATGAGGAGTGTAAAAAGAAAAAGAAGGTCAGAAATGTATTAAGAAAGTGGAGAAAAGAAAAAAGTAATGGGGAAGAATATAGTAGAAAAAAGAAAAAGTATTCTGAGTTGTGTGATAAAAAGAAAGAGGAAGAGAATTAAAAGTTTGAGGAAGAAGCGGAGAAGGCTAGGACGGAAGAAGAGGTGTGGAAGGCAGTAAATAGAGAAAGAAGAAGAAAAAGAGTAAACCAAGATGTTGAAATGGTAGAATGGAAAAAATATTTTTTGGATT